>VWZN01005607.1:248469-284019 GCA_013396955.1 Regulus satrapa | reverse complement strand
AAAGAAAGAAAGAAAGAAAGAAAGAAAGAAAGAAAGAAAGAAAGAAAGAAAGAAAAGAAAAGAAAGAAAAGAAAGAGAAAGAAAGAAAAGGTGGAAAAGGTGTGTGGAAACAAAGCAAAGATATAGATTTAATCTCTACTTCCCATCAGTAGGCGTTGTCCAGCCACGTTATGGGAAGCTGGGCCCTGGTACACAGAGCAGCCGTCATAAGGAATGTCATCCTCCTCCTTTCTCTTAACTTTTATTGCTGAGAATGGCACCATATGATACAGGATGTCCCTTTGCTCAGCTGGGGTCAGCTGTCCTGGCTGCATCCCCTCCCAGCCTCTCTCCCACTCTCAGCCTCCTGACCCCTGGGGGTGCTGGTGCCCTGTGGCACTTCAGGGGCTGCTGTGGGGAAGGCTCAGCCGGTCCCTGTCACATTCGGTGCACTGATACCGCTGTTTTACACTGCCATTTGAGACATTTTCTTGAATTAAAATCTACAGAAGGCTTTGGAAAACTGATACTTTTCTCAGTAATAATGGCTTCACGGTTTATTAGTACAGTAATAATGGTTTCACGTTACATTTCATGTTTGGATTACTGACTAACAAATTCAGTTCATGACAAAACAGTGAAATTTGTGTGGCGTATTTCTTCTTGTATGTATGCGATTTTTAAAATTGCAACCTTAAGTTTGATTGAGGAGCACCATGCAAAGCAAGCTTTAAAATACAATGGTCCTGGAACTTCTTTCATTACTCTTTTGGTTTTTTTCCTCTCTTCCTTCCCTGTAAAGACATACACAACCAAATTATACATGAATGGAGTCTGCTTTCACACAGATCTTATGGAAAACCCAATTATCCAGCTTCCTGTTGGGGAAGCTAGACAATGTTTGTGCTTCAGCCACTTACTGTTTTTGGGATTTGTCATGCCAGACAAATCTATAATCAAATCTCTGGGGGTTTTTATTTAATAACAGAATAGGTATGGCTTCACAAAGTCTGGGTGAGTTTCTTTGGAGTCACAAATAAGATGCACTCTTCTGAAAATCTCTAATTAAGAGAATACTAACATAGCAGACCTCAAAGTGCATGGAGCTAAGTTTATTTCTTAACAAGTAAGCTCTCTAGGGAGAGTTCCAAAGATGATGTTCTGAACTACTAAGCTTATGCTGGTTTTTTTCTTCGAAACAAAGGCAGAGTTATTTTTTAAATTATATTTTTCAAACGGAAAATGAAATTTTACACTGTCTGGACTCAGTTGCCTTAAAACCTAGTCACGTCCTTGTTGTGCCTTGTGGTTTGCAGTGTGCTTTTTAAAGAAATGTCTTTTGGAATAACTTCGAGAATTGTTGGTTTAAAGCTAGAGCAGAGCTTGAAGCTGAGTCTTGAGCCACAGTCTCCTGATCCTGAAGGTATTTTCACTTTACTGAGAGATTTTATCAGGGCTAGTGGTGATATAGCTGCGGCTTTGATAAGCACCACCCTGAAGATGATGCACAGGAGCCAAGTTAAGGCTTTTTAAGAAAATAACATCTAGGTTTGCCCTCTGCTGCAGCATTCAAAGACCAGACCTTGGGGAAGGTGACGCAAACCAAACGGAATGATGCAGGGCTGCTGTGAAACCTTCCTTCACAGCCTGGCGAGCAGGAGTGGAGTCCTGTGCCAGGTGACCCTTTGGTGGCTCTTTTTCCCCGTTGCCATCACCTCCCAGCTGCAGAGCAGCCCTGCAGCTCCCAGCCCTGTTCCTGCGTGCTGGGTTCCCTCTGCACGGCTGCTTTCTGACTCTGGCTTTGCTGCAGCTCTGTATCCTCTTGCTCTGCTCATGGGAGCACAGTTCCCACTGGAACAGGTAAGGGACGTCCAGCAGTGATTTTTCCAGTGGAGGTGGGCAGGTATGTGATACATTGGGAGAAGGGGCTGGGGGAGCATTTGTTTTGCAAAATAGGAGGAGGTAAAATGTAAATTAAGTACTTGAGCAAATATAGCAGAGCAGTTGTTCTGTACAATCAGCAAAGGAAATACAATTGTCTGAAAGAATGATGAACAAAGTTTAAAAAAATCTCCAGTTTTCTGATTTAACTGATGTATCTTTCAGTCTGTGCTGTGCTACCTCTTTTTCTCCTGTGGCTTGCAGGAGAAACTGGTAAATTTTCCACTTGGGGGATGAGCAAGGCTGCTTTTTTGCATAGACTGAGGAGGTTTCTTTACTGCATTTGCTTTGATTTTTATAGCATGAGGTTTCTAGGGTTGCTGAACCTACCCAGCTCTTCTTTTTAACTTAATACCGATTTTGTTTGTATTAAGCATGATTTCAGAGGTCAGTTAAAACTAATTTCATTCTTTGTGCTTACTTGTTGGGTGGGTTAATTCAGTGTGAGTTAATTCTGCAGTTTAGTGCAACTGTACGTTTAAACCACTGAACAGCAGCTGAACTGTGCAAGAGTCCCCTCTAAGCTATCAAAGGCAGTATATAGTACATGGGCATGTGTGGTACGTTCTCCCAGCAGCTGCCTTTCTGTGCCCTTTGCAGCAGTTCCTTAATGGTTGTTTCCAAGAGTATTTTCACTGAAGGGAGGGGTGGGTCTCAAAAAGGTGTTCCTGCTATCCAGCATTTTAGGGTCGGTCTGCAGGCTAAGGAAGGAAGAGACAGAGAAAAACCTTGAGGATTTGAGCCAGCTAGGTTTTCTAAGGAAGCAGTCCAAATATTTTCCAGATTGTCACAAACTGTTAAATTGTTTACAGTAAATTTTTACTGGAAGATCCCCAATTGAGCCAGATGCCATGGCTGTTTGCAGAGCAATCAGGAGAGTGGTGAAGTATTTGGGAATTGGAGTTTTAGAGATGGCAGCATTTAGTTGGAGGCAGAGTGCTGGCAGCTATAACTTGATAAAGATGTTTTGCAGGAGAAGGGGAGGAGAGGTTCAGATTGAAGAAGATTGTAGCTGAGGTGCTGTAGAGATTTTTTTTTTTTCATTTGTAAAATATTCATTTTCTATAGTAGCCAAGAGTCTGTCTCTTTCTTTCTACCTCCTTAGCTGTGAGCAGTTTCATTGTGGAGTGAATTGATTGACCTTGTAAGTCATCCACCCTTTTACCAATAATTCAAGACCTAGTTCTTTTTAGGGTATGGTAAAGACGTACCTTTTCTTTCTAACAAACTACTTTTAAAAATCCTCCTTTCTTGTCCCCATTTGCAAAGTGTACACAGTTTCTCCATCTGACAAGAGCTATTTGGCTTTTTGTTGCCTGGACATAAAAATCCCTGTTACTTCTACCATTGGTTTCAAAACTGCTCCTAGCACACCAGATGAGTTTTGGCAGGAAAACAAATATTATGTAATTTTAAGACAAGTCTACTTGTTTTACTTTTAAAAATTATAGTTCAGAATTTAGACTTCCTCTTCTAAAATCTAAATTGAAATCATGTCTAGCAAGTAAATCCATTTGTTGCGGAGAAATTTGAGAACTGAGGAAAATAGGAGCAGGGATGGAAATTGCATCTTTGAAAATGGAAGTGAGAAAGGAGACTTTATCTGGCTTTAGTTCAGGAGATTATATTCATGTTAAAATTAAAGGGCTGGGCTTTTCCTGTCCTGCTTAGTTTGCTAATGAGTCACTTTTCCTAGATCGCCTTCTCTAGTATTAGTAATGGGCTTGTGAGGCTGCCGGTGCTTCCCCCGGTGCCAGGAACTGCTGTGTGGTTACTCATCCCTGTGGCATTTCAGATGCTGGCATCTGCCTGTGCTGTATAGACTGCAGTGTCCAAGGGTTGGCTCACAGGCAGAGAGAGGCCTGTGGATTGTCACCTGTGTGTCTTAGCTGAACAAACCCAAAGGCTTTTCAATCTACTTATTCCCCTTCTTGCTGTTTTTCGGGAGTATGTGCACCAGACTCCTGCCCATCCAGCCATTCCTGTTGTGTTATCCTTCTCTTACAGCCTCTGTGTTGCCTCCCTCTCTTTTTCCCTGTAGGACTGATGTGTGTCACATACATTTGTATGGTTCTTTACAGCTCTCTCCCCAGTCTCTCCTGCATTCCCGTTTCTCCTGGCATGTTGCCTAATTTTTTTTTGTTTGGTGTACCTTATCACTCTGCCCGTCTCAAACCTTGTCTCGTGCCTGTGGTCAAGGTAGCCTTACATGCTGCAGACAACACAAATTTGACATCCAGGTTTTAGACCTTTCTGGCACTGGATTAAGCCATAAGTACAAACACCCTACTGTGTTTTATCCACTTAGAAATTAAGATGAAGTGTCCCATAAAGAGCTACAGCATGTACAGCATGTAACTGAGCATGCATGGATGCACTCTGACTTAGTCCTGAGGGAAGACCATTCCCCCCTTTAGCTCTGCTTTTGCTTGTTCTCGATCTTATTACTTGTGTTGGGCACTAAGCTGTGCAGAGCAGAGATATTCGTGGTATGTGTATTAATAAGAAAATATTGGAAGTATGACAAGAACCAATAACGGAGAGTTCTTTTCCTTTTGGGCACTAATTGATTGATGTCCATAGATTGGAAAGGACTGCAAAATCCTGACATTTTTAACAAATGCAAAGCTGCAAACTTCTCTGCTCTTCCAGAGTACAGGAATTATAATAAGGAACTATTAATTTCTTTGCAATAAATGGTAGGGCAAGAGGAAACAGCCTCTTGTTGTTTCAAGCTATACTGGGGGAGTTTTAGATTGGATTTTAGGAAACATTTTTTCACTGAAGTGGAGGTCAAGCATTGGAATAGGCTGCTAAGGGTAGTGATTGAGTCACCCTCCCTGGAGACACTTAAAAGGCCTTTAGAGACACTCTGGGACATGGTTTAGTGGTGGCTTTGGCAGTGCTGGATTAATGGTTGAAATTGATGGCCTTTTCCCACCAAAATGATTCTGTGATTCTCTGGTTGGTTGTGCGATTTCCTGTCAATCAACAGCCTAAACAGTGCTGAAAGGATCTTTTCACCTGGGGGCCAAGGGGGTGATGCTGCGACCCAGGTCCTGACCTCAGTCCTCCTGAAAGGACAGGGTGGGTGCAGAGGCTGCCACAAGGGTGGATGGGAATCTCTGCCTTTAAGGATATCTGGTCATGGACCCGTTTCACTGCAAAAGGAGGTGGGTGCTGAGTAAAAGGGGAAGCAACAAACAAAACATAGAGACGGAGACATGGACAGACAAACCTAATGGAGGCAGGGACAAGAAACAATCTTTGTCAGCCCCACTAACGGATAGGCTAACTATAACCTCATTTAATGTAGAAGATAAAACACAGTCATAGAGGATACCTCTCCTCTGAGGTATGATTCCTTTTGTAACTTAGCCTGAGATAAAACTCTTCCACCTTGTCTCCAGTGTGGACCAGGCAATGCCAGAGCCTGACATCATCAGTGTCAGAATGTTTCCAGCTGAAGTATCTGTAGACACACATGAGCTCGATTAAAAATATTTGTGATGTCAAGCAGATGTTAGAATTTTCTTCATGCTAATGGCATTAGTGCATCATTTAACATGTTTAAAGTTGTGCATCAAACGAATAAGAAAAAATATTCAATTATATCACTCCTAGAATGCTAAAACAGATCTTATTTTATCTTTACATTATTTGTTCACACAAGCTTAGCTGAGAGGGTTTTAGTCATTTGCTAGACTGAACTCAGAGAGGAAAACTTGCATTGGTTTTAATCAGTTTGTCAATCAAAAAAATAAAATGCGTAAGAAATTGTTACTTATTGTTGAATTGTCATTTATATCATCTGATGTTTTTTACTGGAGGAAGATACAATATGTAGTGTTGGAGTCTTCAGTTGTGGCTGTGGTGTCTGAGTATTAGACATGAAATTATCATATATTCATATTCATATGATTCATTGCTTATCCTTCAACATGTATAGTGGAAGATGTCAACTCCAGAAAAATCAAATATCTGAACATACAATAATTGCAGCACTTTTCTTGAAATGCCAGGGTTTCAGGACTTAAAATTAGTTATAAATCATACCCCGTATTAATAATCTGAAACATTTCATTATTTAGCGCTGGCAAATGCGCTTCTTAAAGCCATTTTCATTCAGCTCATGCTCTTCCCTGTCTGCCTGTCTAGTCTTCATAAATGGGGACAGACTCCCTTTGCTTTGACTGCTCTGGAGTAACACTGAGCAGTGTTCCACACCGAAGAACAGCGGATTCATCCGTGCCATGGAGGCTGTCGTCCGCCTCCATGGAACGTGAGACAGTAGGGGCTCCCTGCAATGCCACACAACGTGCAGAATTTGCCTGTCGTTCGTGTCTTTGAGAATATATATGACAGATTGTTTGGTGTACCAACAGATGGTAATTTTTATTATTAGATAATGGGTGTTTTTACTGGTGTGGCCATTCTGGTAATTTCCTGTGTTGTTTGTGCTTGAGCACTGCCATGGGGTTGTTTTAGCAGGATGTGCACCACAGGGTGCCGAAATCCCTTAGTTCTCACAGAATTACAAAAACTTTTAAAGTTTCAGGATCTCATAAGAATGTTCATCTCTTGTTGATCATCTGCTTGCTTTTTGCACTACTGCTATGCTTGCTTGAAAGGAAAGTCAAAAAGAGATGCTACCTGAACATCAGCAAGGTACAGAAGTCCAAATGAACACAAGAGGAGTAGGTGTGAGGCTATATTGTTATATATTTATATATATATTATATATATATGTTTTATATACATATTGTTATATCTGTTTTGTTTTGGATTAGATGTTTCTCTTCTTGCATGTACCTGCTTCTGTCATGTTTGGGATGCTTAGCAAAATAAGGAAGCAAAGAGAAAGCTTCGTGGCTTGTACTAGATATCATGAAACTTCTTGTAATGCAGCTGTCAGTGCCTGGTCTAGTACAGAGGGTAAGGGACAATGAGAACATTAGTCCTTGCCTTTTAGCTCTCTGCTATTGGATCGGAAACTTCTGTGAGCAGTCAGAGAAAAGCTACAAAACTGTGCAAAGATGGAGAGTTTGTGTTTCTTCCCCTACAAAGCTTTGGACAGTGGGCCTGCTCTCTTCCAGTGCATCTCTGCTGGATGATACTGCAGAGAGAACACAACTTTTCCTTTTTTGGAAACAGTAAGGCTGATTCCTTACTTACTGGTGTCCTGTGTACCTATAGCCAAGCACAGAAAGGTTATAAATTTTCCTCTGTTGTCTGTAAAATAATTCTTTAGAAATGTAAAGAATTCAAGCCCTAGGAGTGTGTCTGATTAATACCAGTTTCAAATCTTTGAAACATTTGTTTTGTGACAAAAGATTAGTCACAGTAGATTATCAATTCTAAAGGTCTTCAGTTTATTTCTTGTTGCTGAAAATTACATGTATTTAAAAAACAATGAATATCTCTTCCTAGAAATGTACATACTGTCTTTATCCATTTCCTCATATGAGCTTGCTACATGTTGCCAAGTCCTATGATTTTATATTTCCAGTCTGTTTGAATGTTTTTTCCCCTTATTCAACTGTAAGCACAACGTCAATTCAAAGCTGTGGTATGAAATGTGTTTTGCTGGGAAATGACCATGATGAATTCGATGCCATGCTGGTTACTTACTGTATTTCAAGGTGGAAGAGCTATATTTGATCTTGGGGGGGGAAGAGAAAACCACAGGGTGCAGGCTGGTGGCTGCTCCATTGCTAATTCATTGTCAGTTTAGGGGAAAAAAATATCTGCATTTTCTCTTTATTTTTTTAGGCCAGATATTAGCATGAATTATGGCTCTAGCTATTTCAACAAGAGTTCAGTGTAAAATTTAATTTCTTGGAGATGTGTGTTGTTCAGAGCCATACCTAAGTCTTTTAACTCCTGCAAATCATAATAAAGAGTAATAGGTAAAAACCCACTGCTCCTTTAAATCAGTGTCACCAGTGACTCAGAATATCTATTGATTTTTTTCTTTATTCCTACCAGCAGTTTCAATTAAGATTCAGCAGGTCCACTCGGAGAAAATTCTGCATAAAGCACTGCCTGAGATTCTTGGTTAATACTGCTTTTTAAATTCTGTTTAAGAAATGAACACTTAAAAATAATTATATCTGTAACATGTTAAAACATCTATCTATGTGTTCTTGAGTGTAAAATTACTGGACTATATAAATGTATATATTTAATCAAAATTTTTTTGGGAACTGCGAAGGAAATTTAAGAAGTCAATTATATTCCCCCAGACATACTACTTTCTGAATATAACAGAATTGCAGCACAATTTTGAAGAAAACCCAAACAACCATGCTGTATTTTCCCTGCAGATATTGTCTGTATCAACAAATCATCTGGACAAAATTATTATGGGCTGTTTGTCTTTACCCTTTGTAATGCACTAAGCAAATTTCAGTGCTTCATCCCCACATGAACCATTTGCTAATTTGGTGTTTATACCATGTTTGTCAGTCCCTTTGTTTCGTGCATTTTTGGGAGGCCAACTCCAGATGTGCATTAGGTGTTATTCCACATAGGATTGTATGACAATATTCCACCTGGAAGTCTGGTGGAAGGTAGGTAAAGGAAGGTAACCTGAGGCTCTGTGAAATCATGAAAGCTGCAGAAAAATAAATGGAAAGGGCAGCCATTAGGGAGAAGAGCAAGATGCATGTGTAGAATAAAAGCTATTAATAAAAAGGTTTGCCTTCTGAGTCACCATGCTTCCCATATAAATTTCCATATTGGCATGTGGCCACTGCTGTAATTGTTTGCATTAAAAAGTAGTATCAGGAATGTAGTGTATTTTTTAGCTCTCACTACAGCAGTAAAAACAAAAAAGAAAAAGGTTAACATTTTACTGTAAGCCAGTTTTCTAAAGACCACGTGAGATCTGTGTTTGTAATTTGGAAGCCTTTGGCAAGAAATATTCAAGTAGAGCACAAATATCTCTGAAATTTCCGAGACATACGTTTGTAGCTGATGTATTTGTTACTTGCTATGTATAGATCTTTTGGAAGTCTTCTGCCATTTCACAAACTTAGATAGATGGTCCCTTTCCATTTTCATTTGGTTGGCTTCCATTCTGTTTCCTAAGCAGGCAGTAAGTTTTTCTTGGTTTTCAAGGTTGTGTGCTGGAGAACTTTTTAAATGTACCTTTGCTTCCATCAACCTTTGGAAGGAGGCTTCCGAGATGTGTACTAGCTTTCTTACACATTTGGTTTTCTACTGGTTTGGAAATTGACAGGTTAACATAAAAGAGCTGAAATGCATATCCTGCATGGTGAATGAAAAATGTCAATAAATAAATTGCTGGTGTACTTTTGTGCAAAGAAGAATTTAAGGAAGCTGCACTGAAAGGGGGTTGAAATTTTCCCTACTGTAATTTTAAAATGCCAGATCAGGAAGAGGCCTTGAACATGAGTGGTGTCTAAAGTCCATGGCTGACAATTCTTCCTTGAAGGGCTAATGTTCTTTGGCTGTTTACCTAAAGAAACTGAGGATATTGTAAAGAGTAATGAATATGAAGCCCAGTGCAAGGAGGATTAATCATGAAGAAAGGCCACTGTTGAGTGCCTGGCAGTCCCTGAAAACATTACACCATCTGATGTATTTAAGCAGTGTTAGGATCCTGTGCTGTAGGCATTGTGAGAAGGACTCCGGAGCAACATTGCAAATCAAATAACTTCATCTGGTGTACAGGAAGTTGTTGCAGTGATCTTGGAGGCGAAGAGGGTGACAAGAATTCCCAGTTCATCTCAAGGAGTTATCTCATGAACAGGAGTATCAGTAAATGGATTGAGCAGGAAATCTTCTTTATGAAAAGGAAAAACTGGGGAAGAAGTGATTTGAAAAATAGCTAAAATACAGGAGAGGGAGGACTGGAAACTCCTCAGCTCAAACCAATAGGGAACATGATGAACTGGAAAAAAAACCTAAAGAATTAAAGCCAAAGTATGAAAAATTTAAGCCAAACTATTTAAAAATTTTAAAAGTCATTGAGACCAAAAAGAACAATATTAAGCAATAGAGAAATAGAGAAAAAGCTTTCTAGAAAATACAGTGGTTTAGTTTTGGCCTATGCCTCTTTGAGAAACATGAGATTAGAAGACCTTTGGTAACCAGATCAAGAAAATCTTTAAAATCATTTAACTACGTTGAAGGCCAAAAGATAAACTCTTGTGATAAACAAAAAATGTTTGCTGTTCATTTACCTTCCAATTGATTTTCCTTCAAGCTAAGAAAGAAACATGCTCCATTTGTACAGAAGGCAGCATTAATATAGAAATACAGAATATGAGGCAATGGTTGCTTAAGAGTAGTTAAAAGTACAGAAAAAATTGACAAGTCTGGAAAATTTGAGATGGAGCAAGTTTATCTATGTATGAGAAAAAACTGCCCCCAGCTACTGTCCAGCAATACCAGCTGTGAGGGATGATTTTCTTTCCTTCAAGTTGCTACAACTAGAGAATTTATTTCTTAATTTAATACTTCCTTTAAATGTAATTTATTTAGGTTGTTCAGGTGTTAAATCAGAAACATGCTGAATTTAAATTTTATCTTTCTCTGTGTAAATTACATTTTTACAAAAATAAAGCTGTGATCTCAAACATTTACAGTTGTTTTTAAAGAACTATCAGTTTTATCATTTTTATGTTAGTAAACATGCAGTTACTATTTGCATCTATGTCACCATATTAATTTTTGTTTGGAAAGAAGCAAGCATCACTGTGCATTTATTGGGCTGTTTTATACTGTGTTTAAATTGACTCATCAGCCTACAAGATACACCTTTGGAAACAAAACAGCCTCACTGATAATTAACATGTTAATCAGATGTGCCATAAAGCCCTTTGTCCTGTGCTTTTCTAGAGCTTGGTTTCTTGTCACTTCATTTCAAGTAGAAATTCTTGAATGCTAATCTGAATTAAATGGAACACTCCCTCTACATCAACATACAGAAGCCCTGAATTACGTAGGGATGAGCTTGACAAAATGTCCTCAACCTCTGACCTTCTGAGAGTCTTTCCCAAAGAGAACTGAAGGTCACCTTTTGTAATCTGTGTGCTGGAGACTTGGTTGCACATTGATTTGAAGCTGGGTGGATTTTTCTGTCTTCATATCTTTTTATAATGTTCTTAAAACCGTTATTTGCACTCTCTTACTGTACTGTAATGCCAAGAGAAAGGTCACAGAAATTTCTGGTTTTACATTTCAATATCTAAGATAAGGTCATCGGTTAGCAGAGGTGGATGAAAAGCTTTTTCAACCCTCAGCTGAGTAATCAGTGAGATTTTGCATTCATTTGGGTTGGGTTTGATCTTTTTTAAGAGCAAGGGGTTTTTTTCAATCTGAGCATTAGGTTTTGCATTGAAATTTGTGTTCAGGCTTTGTTTTTAGCATCTTCTCTTCAGTTGTTTGTTTGCCAGCATTTCAGTATCTTCTGTAGCATATAGCATACTAATAGTTCAATGTCCTTAAGCAAAAATAGAGTAGGAAGAACTTAATCTGTTTTTGTCTTATGTATTCTTTGCAACTGACCTTTGATAATGGCTGGTTCATAATTGCAAGGTTTTAGAATTCACTTTGAGTGTATGCTTGTCTGAACTTTTTATTTTTGTTTTCTTATTTGTAGATTACAAATAGAAGAATCTTCTAAACCTGTAAGGTTATCACAGCAGCTGGACAAAGCTGTTACCACAAACTACAAACCAGTGGCAAATCATCAGTATAATGTAAGTAGCTTGTAGTATTTTCCCTTGTTTTCCTCAGAAGGAATTTGGCTTAGGGCTACAGGACTGCTCTTCTGTTGTCCAGCAACTATTTTAATCACAGTTAGCCACTGTCTTTGGCAATGCTCTTTGTCATCTGATTTCTCCTTGATTTTGTCATCTGTGGATCTTTCTGTCTCAAGATCACTGTCACCAGTGGGGCTAAGGTCTGCAAGTTGTAACTGTCTTGTGTCACCTGATGGAGGGCTGGCCACCTTCATGGTTTTATTACATTCTTCCTCTAATCTTTTTGTTTTGTTTTGTTTAATGTAATTTTGACATTTGTGGATGAAAGGCAGTTCCTGCTTTGTGCTATGAGATGTGGAAGCAGTCTTTTGAGACAAATAACTTATCATCTGCAGGAGGGTAAAGGAGTTGAAAAGAATCATTAGTTTCCAGTCCTTTGGAGGAATTGGCAACAAGTAGAAGAGAGTAACAGCTGATAATTTTTCTCAGTTTCATACCTTCACAGTACATGTTATTGGCATCATTGGCTTTGTCAATATTACACCCACGTTCCAGATTAGTTGATGTACATATAAACTATAATGTCCTTTTCCTTAAAGATCCTCTTTGAGTATGTTGAATGTGAGGAACATTAAGTCATAGTGAAAATGAATCACTGTGTTAGTCATTTAAACTTTTACACTTTTTATTAAGACTTTATTTACATAAAACAAGTGACAATATAGTGGATGATATTTAAGCACTATTATGAAAGTCAGTCTATTTCCTCAGAACCAGAAATAATAATTTCTCTCTCATGGGACTGTTTTGTAGTAGTTACTGTTCAAAGGCTGCTCTGTACATGGATGATCATACCATAACTATTGCAGTTGAGGGAATGCCATTTAACCAAAACAGGCACACTGACGTGTCCTACTATGCAGATGCAGTTTTACACGAGTATATTGTTTTATGATGCTGCTGGTGTTCTGCTTTAACTCTAGAATAAACTTTGGTGGGGTACAGCTTCTCATTATAGTGGCATGCCGTTCCATTTCCTGACACCAGCATAATTACACAGCAGTATGACTTCAACCTGGAGATAATCTTTGTATCTTCATTCCAGCTGCAAACTGCAGGTCATCATGTAATCATGGAAATTTAAATCTTGTGTGGGATTGAGGGGGTATAACCAGGACATAACCAGGCCTGTTAGAAGTGATAAAGCTCTTGTGTCCTATTTTGTAATTTTCTTATGGTTGCAGAGCTGTCCATGGCCATGGAAATCCATCAGCAGTGTGTTTAGTTTTCTTGTCTACCTTAAAGATGTTCTGATGAGAAAAATCTTGTAAGGCATACTTGAGTCACCTTGACTTTGACTTTGCCTTGACTCTATAGGCATGACTGTTTTCTAAAAAATCTTTCTTTTCATTAAGTCTTTTATTAAGGTTCAGGTTAGATGGCTGGAAGGGTGTATAACTGGGAGAAAAAGTCCATGAACTTCTGAAACCTCTTGGTTTAATTTTTCTGCTGTTTTCAAGCAGCAGCTGCCTTCTTAGAACCTGCTGCACTGCATGTAATCATATGGGTGCTGTGTTGGAGGCAGGACTTCCACAAGAAAGAAATAAAAACATACAAACTCTCATATATGCTAATACAGTCATTATCTGGGCAGTTTTTGAGGGAAGAATGAGTACTAAGTAAGACAGAAAGGGTTTTAACATTTCTTGAAGGAAAGAATATAAAATGGGGCTTAAATGTGGCTGCCCCATGTAACCTATAAATGAAGGTACAGCAGGAAGAAGGAGGGCAATAAATTACACGTGGATGGGGAATAGCAATGGCCGGTATGAATTCAAGGATTGGGAAAGTGTGATTAGGTTATTTTTGCAAGAAATTATATTAAGCCTACATTTTTATTTGAGGAAATTGCAATTCCATTACAATATATGCTAAGATTGTAACTTAGCTTTTCTTCTCTAGGGAAGAGACCTTCATTATATCTATAAATATTAAATGTGTTTACAAAGTTGCAAGGTTAATATTCTTGCAGCTGGAACCTTTATGAGTCTTAATTATTTTTCCTAATGCAGCAGAAAAGTTCTTCAGTGGTTCTGGTTACCCCTTCAGAGTCTTCTTTTAGTGGTTTCTTTGTGGTCCTCTCTTGCCAGTGTCCTGTACTGTAGAGGTTGGTACCCATGCTCTAGGAGACAAGAAAACCTTTAGGACTACTTTAAAGCATCTTTAGATGAAGTTTTGGATTTATTCTAACTTCTCTATCACGCTGTTTACCAAAGCAGTTACATCAGCTTCGGTATTAACGATACTTTCAAGAAGGCAATTTTGGCAGCTTTTCAGCAAGCTTAGCAACATCCTGGGAAGGTAAACAAAGATAAATTGATTTCAGTGTAAAGTCTTCTGGGGATAAGCTCACAACTTCTATGCTAAACAGCTAGTTCTAAAATGGTCCTTCCTTGAAATCAAATAGTATTTGAATGTTTTCAAATTAAAAAACCACACAACTTTAAAGAAATCTATTTACTTTACAGTGTAGGTGCATTCTCTTACCATTCTTATGACTATTAATAGTGCTTTAAGCCTACTACATAAAAGATCCCGTTTGCAAAGAAAACAGGAAGGAAAAAAAGTGAAAGGCTGCTTTGTAACTTGCTATGAGCAGTGTATTCACAAGACCAAAAAAGAAGGAATCAGCAATAGAAGACACCAGGCTTTTTTTTTTTCCTTTTTTTTTTTTTTTCAGCACTTTCAGTGTGTTTTTAGACAACAGTGGAAACTGTTGCTGAAGTTAGAGGGAAATGAGTGTTGCTAATTAGAGAGTGGGCAACTGGGGCACTAGCTGCTAATAACTTTTCAATAAAAGGGAGGTTTTAATATTCAGTTTTCTGAGTGAGTTGATTTTATGAATTAATGAGTTAAGAATATTAGAATATTCACATGGATTTTTTATAATGATTGTTCCGTTGCACTTCCAGAAGAAGCAAATGTTTTGAAATGCCATTGTTTAAAGGAAAACCAGTGTCATAGGTTTATGTTCCTCCTCTCGTGTCTGTGGTGCAGCAGTTCTGTGGATCATAGCAACCAAGATGATGTACTGTCAAGCTGGTTTGCTTGATGTTACAGTTTGCTATGTTGCAAAGCTATTACTGTTTTGAAGATTTTTAAATTCAATTAAAGATTCTTCTTTAAAGTCAGTGTCTAAGGAGTTAAATAATTACACTATACTGTGTTACTGGATAAAAATCAATTGCACAGTGGGTTTGTGCAGTGAGATTGTAAGTACATGGAGTTAGAAAAGCAGCATGGTTGCACACACCCATTCTAGGCTTCAAGCAGAAGTAAGAGACTCCAAGCTACAGGTTGGGAACAATTGCTCTGCATTCGGTTTAGTGAGGTACATCCATTTCTGAACGTGAAGGAGGAAGTTGGCTGGCTGGAGACCTGGGAGCTATGGCAAAGGTGGCAATAGTCTTTAGCCACTTTGGGACAGCTACCAAGAGACAGGCTATTTTCACTCTGAGAGTAGGAGGGAGTTAGCTGGCAAGGATACATAGGAAAAAATAAATTTGTGCCATAAACCCAATCTTTCTTCTTAAAAATACGATCTTTAGTATCCAGTAGATCTGTGCATTTTCGTTTCTAGGCTTATCATCTGAAGGTCTTCCTTTTGAGAGTCAGGTTTGAGCCATCAGAAGCAGAACGAGTTCCATACAGAACTGTCCCGTTTCCAGCCAGGCGTGTGTCCCTTATTGATCACATGCAACTTTCCTGCCGTACATTGTGCTGCTATGGACTCGCCCACGCAGCTTGCCTTGAAAGCATTTGATGATTACATGACTTACACTACCTTCTGGATCACTTTTGTTGGCTCCAAGGAGCTGGATGGTTTTCTGCTCGAGGGTGGTACTGGGGGTGGATGGGGTGATGTGCTGGCAGGTGTCGCAGTTGGTGCTCTCTGGTGATTGGGGTTTGTTTGGGGTGTGCTGGTCTGTGCTGCTGATGATGAATCAGAGGAAGTATTTTTGGAGGCGATAGAAGTTTCTGTGAAAATATATAGTCATCTGGTGCAGATTATAATAGTTAAGTAATTTTTAATGTACAGTTTGAAGTAGGATGATGTGTGGCAACAAGGAGCCTCTGCCTGCTTAGGAAGTTTGGGTTTTTTGGGGCTAGTGTAACTTCATGTGTGCTACTCTGGTTTGTCCTGAAGAGAAACCATCCAGATCCTCAAAGTGTGTCTATGAAGGTTGGGTGTATATTGATGGAATTGATGCCTCGAGTGCTGTTTCTGGAGAAAATGAGGCGGTGTCCAAGGGCCATGGGGAACATCCTTTGGGCAGGTGCTCGTTTTGATTGTGGATGTAGCCGTGTTGGTCTGTGGATCTTCCCGAGCATGGCAGTTTGGAGGATGTCTGACATTTGTCATTGTACCTCAGAAGCTGATACCAGCAGAGGTGGAGTGGGAATACCATTCTCAGTTTGGATTTCCGTACTACTATTAATTCTCTTTCCAGGTTTGGGCACTTGCAGGCTCTGTTTCCGCTTTTATTTTATTTTTTTTTTTCTGGTGAAAGCAGATACACACATCTTAGAAGCTTATTGTGCTGAGGACAAAATGCTTAATTTATGTTCATAAAAGAATATTTGAATCTTCAAAAGAAAACTTTCCAGATGAAAAGCATTGAGTCATTGAACAATGTTTTATTAAATAGAGGAGCTTTTTTGTAGAGTTGTTTTGTAGCTTAATGTTCAGCACCGAGAATGATACAGCATCACATATGAATGTCTTTTAAACATGTTTTGTAATAGATTGAATATGAGAAGAAGAAGAAAGAAGATGGAAAACGAGCTCGAGCTGATAAACAGCAAGTGTTGGACATGCTTTTTTCAGCCTTTGAGAAACATCAGTATTACAACATTAAAGACCTGGTGGACATAACCAAACAGCCAGTGGTATGTACTGCAAGTCTTGCAAATGCAAGCGTTTTCAGTAGTTACTACCGTGTGCATTTTATATATCCAGAAAATAGTTTAATAAATATTACATGCCTTAGAAACTCCTCTCTAAATATGTTTTACAACAGACCAAAATCACCAAGATGTAACTTTAGCACTGTAGGACAGTGTAGGATACCAAACATTGCAGTGAGTGTGCTTTTTCTTATTCAGTTTAAATAACCTGAATGGTCTCTTTTTTATTTAGGTTTGCTTTAGTACTAGGAACCAAATTCTGTAATGCTCTCATGTCTTCCCTGCTCCTCCTGTCCTCCCAGAAGCCCAGTTCTCTTGACAGAGAGAACTCTCTGCTTGTGTTAGTCTGTGCTCGGCCCTTCCCTCAGCTTCTGAACTTTATTTTGGCACGGCAACTGAGGTTGCTCTTTTTCTGTATTTCATTAGAATTTGTATTAAATGCAGGGATTATCCATGTTAGGAGCTCAGGCATCGTGACAATCCCTCCAAAATCACTGGATTTCCTTTACAAATAGTAAAGTAATTTTTAGGTTGAATGTTTAGGTGGTTGATATTTAGGATTCTTTGGGGTTTTTCTTTTAAACAGTGTTTTGATACACAGACAAGAAAAGCATCAAGACATCTGCATATGTGACGGTTTTGTTGTCTTGCAGTGTCTGTCAGCCTCTTCATGTGTGAACCATAGCTTTCCAGTTCTTTCCCTTCTTTCTGTGTTCAAGCTTTCCTTGAGCAGACCAGGCAGGAGTGGGAGGGAGACAGTAACATGCAAAAGACCTTTGGTGTTTTTGATGTTTTTCACTGCCAACTTCAATATCTATCCTCAAACCAGCTGCAGATTTCAGAAGACTTAAGGGACCTTAATTACATTTGAGTCTAAATGGAGCCACGGTGTCACAAGTTGTTAGAGCTAAGGCAGAAGAAAGAACAGCAACAGCTGGATTATGGAAAAAATACTCCGTAAAAAAAGGGGCAGAAATGAAGATGCTTACTAGTTTTGCTCACTTTGCATTTAGAATGAAGCGTATCTCCGTCAGAGCATTTTTATAAGTGAGCAATCTGTTTGGTTAGAAGCTGCACGGAGATGTTACCCAAGTCAAATCCGTGCAGATTCGCTGTGTTCTAGTGCCTTGAAAGAAACTCGAAACTTGAGTAACATATCCAGGTCTTCCATTAATTTATCTCCTGAGTCAGCTCCATGTCTCTATGGCAGAGAAGGTGTGTGGGTCATGGGAGCTGAGAAGGAGGAAGGAATAGGAGGGAGATATGGAGGAAGTGGCAAGAAAATTTTAATTTTTTTTTTTTTTTTTGTAAGAGAAGTGTGGCAGTCACTATCTCGATCACTTTGAATGCAAGTCAGTACAGATTTATCTCATCTACCATTACATCAGCTTGCAGTAGTCACCTACAACTCCCACTTAAGCCACTGGAGAACTTGAAGTTACAAATAAAGAAAGGTATTTTTCTTATGTAATGGTAAATGTAAATAGTAAATTAAACCCCTATTGCTTACAGAATATGTTGCATGTTACATGAGAACTCGCTGCCATCCTTTATTTGTGTCATGAAATCACAAAACAAATCTTCTCTGCTATGTTAGGGAAACCTGGATTTATTTGTTTTTCATTCAAATGCAAAATAACAATTTGCAGTAGTAGGCAAATCTTTTTCCACCTACCCAGATGTAAGTACTGAATGCTCCTTGGAAATATTGCAGTAATTCCAGGCTTGGGCTTCATGGCTGAGAACATAATTCCTCTGTGAGGAATCAAATATTTGTGAAGAATGGAACTAAGATAGAGCCAGTGGTCTAAGATGAACTGTTTTGTTGTTTTGGGGTTTTTTTTTTAAATTTAGTAGATTGTTTGGATTTTTCTTATATTTCAGCTGTAAGTAATGGCTATCCTAAATACAATGGAGTTTCTTTCCCCCTCAAAGTTTCAGAAGAAAGTTCAGAGCTTTTAAGTTAACTCCTCAGAAATTTTTATCACATAATTCCATTATAACATTTCACTTTATATGAAAAAAAAAAAAAGATGAAAGGTAGAACAGAGCAGAAGATGCTTTAAATATATGAACAGACCACTCCAGATGAGCTTCTGTGCTAGAATTATATGTACATAAAACACACTGGATTCCTTTCTGAGAAAAAATTGTGGCCCCCCTGATCAGCAATCACCAGACTCTAAAATTCAGTATTTGGCATCCCTGGGAGTAGTGTGGGGTTTCTCTCCATGGTACAGTATCAGAGCAGTATGCTTCAAAATATATAGGCCAGCCTGGTGCAGTGCAGACCAGTGGGGAGTCCTGGTTTCTAGCAGGAGAATTGATCCTGCAGGAAAATCTGTGATTGTTCATCCCCTGAGTCTTCAAGCCACTTGCTCTCAAGCACAGTACAGCACAGTGGGATTATCCATGTTTCATAATTGTCTAAAAACTCCAGCTGTCAGTGTTGCCTGTGCACACACAGTGCTGTTTTGGGGTTAATGCTCTCAGCTGCCCTCCCTAACACCTCTGCTTGCCCGGCTGCCCCGTGCAGCAGAGATGGGAAATAGGAGTGTGTGGCCAGTCCTCAGCTGCTGCAGGTCACGGTTCCATCTTGAAGTGCCATTATCTGTGGCACAGACCTTACCTCGCTGTTCAGTTTGGGGTTGGTTTTGTTCCGTTTCGTTACATCGCTCCTGGAAGTTTTGCCCTGAGAGAAGCAGAACTGCCTGGGCAATCAGGTCTGAGAAGCAGGTGAAATTAAAAATAGCTTTTGTATAGCTGGGTGGGTGGGTTTGGGTGGGTGCTGTGGAAAGTTCAGCCACAGTGGTTTCACTCTGCCTGAGCCCAGCAGCTGCATCACGCCTTGTGACCCAGCTTCCCAGGCAGACCAGGTCTGCCAGCTCAGGAACCACTCATGAATCTACGGAGTGCCGTCCTGGGGGATTTTTTCCAGTTCTCTGTCCGCGTGATCTAGAGCAGAATTTCACCTTGCAGCCAGGTGTTTCTCCCACCCACTGTGCCGTGCTCTGAAGCGTCCGTGGGTGACGCTGCCTCGTGTGCGGGGATTGCAAAGCAGGCGGCGGATGTGCAGCTGTGCACATGTGCCCACACACACCCACGCAGAAATGGCTGTTTCCATGCTCCCGGCACCTTTGACACCGAGCCTGTGTGTCCCCCCCGGTGAATAATGACAGCATCTCTGCCACAGACGAGGTGTGCGAGGGATGTCCGTGGTCTCCTGCTGCCACCTGCTGGGGTTTGCACCCGGCGCCCCCGAAGGCTGGGGAGCCGTCCCTGCACAGTGAGCTCCCTGCTGCTCTGCTCAAAGGAAACACCCTAAAAAGGCCCCAAGAAACGGGGGTCACCCTTCTTACCTGTTGGGCTGCTTTGCATGCTTCTGATGTGTACCTGGAGAGGAGGGAGAGGAAGGAGAAGTTTCTCTAAAAGACACTTCTTTTACTGACTGAGAGCATACTTTTCTGTTTATGTATTTCCTAGCTTTTCCGTTTAGCTAAGGGGAAGAGTGCAAGGAACAGACCTTAGACAATCAGCCTTTCTTATTTTCCTGTGTCTTCAGCATGAATTTGTTGGTTTCAATGGCATGGAGTATGTTGATATTTGCACTTAGTGGAACTGTAGATGCAGAAAATACAAGCATTCCAACAACTCCAGTTCAAGATAAGCACTCCAGCAGTATTAAATTGCACAAACTAGAGAGATGATGAATTTAATGTGGGGATTCTTAAACTGTGGTCTGTGGTTGCCATGACAATCCACTCATCTCAGTCCCAATTAATAATTAAACAAACAAGCAGGCTCTTGTGACTCTTAAGAAAATTACTGGTGTTTATTATAAAGAGTGAAGGAGGGCGATATCAGTGAGTTGTGTTTTGTCAAAGATTATACCAGTGTAATAGTATAATAGCTCTACTTGGTTTTGATGTTTGGTGTTTTGTTTTTTTTTCTTTCTCTTCCAAGCCTTAATATTTTAAGGTATTAGAAAATTCTCAGACATATACTGAGCTCTCCTCTAAAAATGAGGCCGTAATAAAATGCTTAAAGCTTTGCAAAATTGCATGAAAACCAACAGCTTGAGGCTTTGGCAAAGTCTGAATAAAACAAGGATTTTCAAGATAATCCCAGCCCAAGCAGAAAGAAAGGTCAAGAGCTTTTAGCTCAATTGGAGGAATTCCAGCAGGAGGAAGATGTATGAGATAATAGTTCCCAAGAGGCGCTGGTAACTTCATTTCAGCAGCCCCTGGAGTACTTTCCTCTCAGAGGGACTGCCTAGGAACCATCACCCCTGGGGCTTGGGTGCTCCCTGCTGCATCCCTGGGGCTTGCACTAATCCCTGCTGGTGCCGGAGGGTCAAAGTCTGTCCCAGAGTCCTTCCTACACCAGTCGGTGCCCAGCAGCTGCCTGTCCCTGAGGAGCTGAGTCCATGCAACTGAGCAGGTGTGTAGGAGCTGTGGCAATTGCCTGCCTGTTTAATTTGTGCTTTTGTTTCCTTTCAGATATATTTGAAAGAGATTTTGAGAGAAATAGGCATCTACAATGTGAAGGGGACCCACAAAAACACATGGGAGCTGAAGCCAGAATACAGACATTACCAAGGAGAAGAAAAGAGTGATTAATAAAAACTTTTGTGATGAAAGAGTGATTGCAGTGAGGGAACTGTGGTGTTTACAGACAGGACTGAGCACAGTGCAATTCTGCAAGGATAAAGATAAATTAAAGCAGCTGATATTTTGTAACTTTCTGTAGCTTTTTTCCCCCAAGGAGTATTTCTTATATGTTTCTATATATGCTTTGTCTTTTGACATGAAAAGTTTATAGAATAAACTTGTATTAGATTTTTCTTTATTAGAAATCTTTTGAATTCTCCTCTTTCTTGGTAGCTTTGTGGCTTTTCCAAGTCTTAATAACCTTGATGGAAAATGTGTCTTGGAGGAACCCATAAGTTCGTGGGTTTGCATTCCAGTGTAACCAGGTTAATACCCTCCGTTCTGCTGGGATCTCTCAGAGCTTCGTCTGGAAGCCTGCAGATGTGCACAATCCTTTGTGCAGTGTCTGTGTGGAACGGACATGATGCTTCTCCTGCTATCAGGCTTAAGGAAAAACAGCCCCAACCATGGTGCTCATCACAATCCTTAGACTCCCTGGGAACAAACCAATGCAGTTAAAAACCTATCAAGTTAGTGGGAAGATGTCAGTCCCCTCCATGTGATTACTGAGAAGAAAAATTAAATGTCTGTTAGGTACAACAAGGAATAATTTTCTCTTTTATTTGATTTTTATGTTGATGCCTATGTTCTGTTCAAGCATATCAATAAAAGCCTTATTTTAATTTGTACCACACAATGTTCCACATTATTGACTGAACACATTGTGATATAGGTGGCGTAAGTCTGAAGTGGTTTTTTTGAAGCACGTATTTATTGCTGGCTTTTCCACTGGTTCCTCCATGGTTTGGGAAAGGTTGCTAAATTTGTCTGTGTCTCTGTTCCTCCATTTTTGAAATGCACACTGCAAGGACTGTCCCATCAACATCCTTTTTAGGAGGGAGCAGGGAGGGGACTATTTAATTACATTCTCAATATTTTTATGTTCAAGAAAGAGCAAAGAACACACAGTGGGATAACTTCATTATTATACCTGTAAATGAAGCAGAAAGTGAGGTTTGATAGCTCAGCTTTCACATTCTCTCATGTCCTTCAAGTGTATGCATCATTTCTGCTCACCTTTAATGACACAGGAGGTATGTGTGAGAAGCAAACATTCCATTATTGGTCTACTTGGAAGCAGCAAAAGGCTTGGGTGGCGGTCAGATGCTTTCAGAGGTTTGTAAAACAACTCTTACGTGTAAGTCACACCATTATGCTCAATTCTTTTATTTCTAGAGTTGTTCGTGTAGGGTATCTCTCTACACTGTGTTTTGGGCTGGTGCTCAGCGTCCTGTGGCATTAAGTGCCCAGTTGCGAGGAGAGGGACTGCTGAGAGCTTTGAAGAGCAGATCACATTCCAGGGAAGGGGTGTGTGCTTTCATAAATAATGCCACTGACTCGTGTCTCCTCAGGCTCTACGGCAGGACCCAGCTTGCAGATGGCTGCAGGAGCCATCTGAGGATGCTGAGAGGAGCACAGGAAGTCAGCCTTTGTGTCTTGCTGTGGAACGTGATGTGCTCCCAGGCAGGGGCCAGGGCCTGCTCTCACTGCTGTCCCCGGCGCACTGCTCAGTCCTCTGTGGACTCGTGATCGGGGATGTGTAGGATGAAAGCTCTGGCCTTTCACAAACTGGGCTCCTCTGTGGGCTCTGTCTCTTGTTTCAGCAGCTGAAGCACCCAGCAAGCCTAGGTCAGCTTCTCCCTTGTGTTGCTCCTCACATGGTCCTCCAAAGCCAGGCAGAGGGAGGTCGTGCAGTCCAGATTAAGTAGTGGTGTAATTCCTTACCACAGGTAAAAAATGGCTCTGCCATTTCAGAGGGTAATGGTTAACTTGAGTGGGATCCCCAGCAGGATTAGTTTAGCAGGAAAGTTTTTGATCTGCTTGTATTTCTGGTTTTATGTGAGCTGCTTCACAGTGTCTTCAGTTGAGAGGGACACAGTCAGCATGAAATGTCTGAACATGTAAGTAAAGGAGGTATTTTATTGATCTGCAGAGTGCCTTTGGACAGGGTGAATAAGCTCTGCTCAGGAGTAATGGAAAATGTGCAGAGCACTGTTTTTTATGGGGTTTGTGGTCTTTGCAAAGGGCTGATTTTTTTATGGGTATCATTAAAAACGTGTGGAGTGCTAGAAGTAGTGCAGAATAAAAGAAGCAGCGGAGTTTTCAACCGGCGAGCAACGAGAAAGGTTGAGGAATGCCAAGGTGTTTGCTGGTTTGCTTGCAGCCTGCTGTGGGGTAGCAGTAGTTATAAATAACGAGGAGCAGGACAGTGAGGAAACACCATTTCAAAAATGGAACTAGGAAATTTTATATCAGAGTAAATTAAGAAAAGATAACCTGTGGAAGAGTCCAGAAGCCAGGCAGCTTCTAAACTATTTTTTTACCTGCTTCCTGCATGATCTTGAAGTTTTTCTAGCATGTTAGGGTGCAATTGGAACTTTAGCCTCAAAAGCTGCTACAAAATCCACGTGGCACGAGAGAAAGGAACACACACACAGATGCTAGTCTAGAGCATGAAAGATGCTCTCCTGTGCTGGCAGCAGGACCTGTGCTGTGCATTCCAGGGCTCTGCTGGCTCCTGCCTGGTGGGAGCACATGGCAAAGATGAAGTTTCTAGGTGCCCCTGGCAGGTCATCACCCAGCCTGCAGCTAAGCCCTGGGATCTTGCAGTACAAACCATCGTAGAGACAGAAGCAAGACAGACATGCTGCAATGGGCCTCATATTCTGCCTTCTGCAGTAACCCCGGGCACTGCAGGACTAGTTCTGGATTCATGCAAGGCTGGGGCAATGGCTGAGCATTTGGGAGAACCTCGTTTGGATTCATGGCTCAATAACCAGCAAAACCTCTCCATCTCTGCTGCGCTTGTTGTGCACAAGTTCTGCAAGTGCTGTTGGCAGGATTTCCATCTGCCAGAAGAGAGGAGGAGGCTCACAGGCTTTCAGGCCTGATTCCCTGGCCCCCACATTTGGGTTAATTTAAACTCTGGTCTCGCGGCAGTGATGAACAATTCCCTGCTGGTCTTTCCCATGTGCTGCTGTCTGCTCAGTGCTGAACTCTGCTCATGCAGATGTTCTCGAGTATTAGTGGTCAAAACGCTGCTTGGCCAGCGGGTCCCACCGGCATGAGCAGAAGTTTCTGTGTGCTTAATGCCATTACATAAGATAAAAATCACGTCCACTATCCACCATTGCTTGTCCCAAATGACCAGCTTGAGTCTTTGGAAATTTCGTATGTGGTAAGCTCAGGCAATGCCAACAGTGACCAGGGCAGATATGAGGTGACAGCCACCCCTTTAGACATCCTCTGCTCACTGAACCTCCCTTCTCCTTCCCCTGTTGGAGTGCATGAGGCAGAAGCCTCCCCAAGTTCCACAGAAAGGAATGCAGACATTGAATTTAAACCTTTAGAAAAATAAGATAATATTAAACCACATGGACATGGAGTAGAGATATAAGTTCTACTTATAGTTTTAAATAAGTAAGTAAGAATATATCCTAAATACTTTAGACATTTAAGTACCTTAAAAATAAAAGTCTTTGAAGCCCTAACAAACCCTAAAGCCTAGTACTGTGGCCTGGCTTCAAGACATTACAAAAACATAGTAAGAACATTGTTTGAATTTTTAGGAAAAATAAGACATAGCCACTTAAGTGAACAAAGTAGGGTTACTTATGTAAAATATTGTTTGCATTTTTAAGATAGAACAGAGGCATTAAAAATATGCCTTAAGAAGTGTAAGAACTGACATACTTTTTCACACTTTAGAACTGAGTATTGATAGGTTTAGCAAGAATGTTGAAAATTGTGTTTTTAATTAATTGGTCAATTTATGAATAAAAACCCCCTGTATTAGGGTGACAGATATTCCATGCTACGGAGAAGAAGAAAGAAGAGCAGAGCTGCTGAGAGACTTCTGCCACATGAAACCCCCAGCCAGAAGCTGCTACCAGGACCTCTGCCCTGTAGGACTCTATGCCAGGAGGCTTTTAGCAACTTTTAGCTTCAACAACTTAGAACTCTGTCTTCAGATGAACCCTTTAATGTGTTAAGCAGCCTTATAGCATGCAATAACTGTCTCTGCCTCTTTGAAGGTTCAGGCCCATTCAAACCTTGACATCCCCCCACGCCAGGGAAATGAGGAGAATCAAAGTAAAACTTGTGTGTTGAGAAAGAACAGTTTGATAACTGAAAACTGGTAAAATAAAGTAGTAATGGCAAAAAATTACAAAAATGAGAATAAAAAGGGAAAAATTAAGTCGTGGACAATACAAGTGCTCATCGCCCTCTGATTGATGGCAGAGCTCCTTTCCTGAATCGAAGGGAACCCTCCTTATGGGTTATCTTAGGGGTAAGTCCCCCCCATTTATATACTGGGCATGGCATTTTGTGGTGTGGAATATCCCTGGTCACCTGTCCCAGCTGTGCTCTCCCCCAGTTTCTTTTTGCATCCCTTCTCACTGGCAGAACATGAGACAACGGGAAAATGTCCTTGACTTCGGGCAAACACAACTTACAGAAAAACAGAAGATGGGTGTGTTATCAACACCGCTGGGATTCCAGATCCAAAACACAGCTGCTGTAACAGCTACCAAGAAGAAATTAACTCAGGAATGAGCACGGCTGAAAATCAGGACGCAGGGACACTGGGATGGCACACACTGCCGCGGGGGTGGCTGGAGGGCTGGGGCAGCTGCAGCCGGTGGGCGAGGGCAGAGTCGACTCCCTGGAACATCTTTTCATGGGCAGCGTGAGGAAGCACCAGCAGCACGGAGGGCACCCAGCTCGGGTGCAGACACAGCTGTAGGTAGAGCAGCTAAACCTCAGCCCCTGAACCTGGACTATTTCACTAGCTGAGGGCTGGAGTACCCAGTTTTACATTTTTCAACTACTCTGTTACAAAGAATTTGGGAAGCTAATCCTTAACTTTCTCGACAGCTACGTTCATGGACATTCCCTATTAAAAATAAGGAATCAAACGCTGGACTGCTTTGTGCCAGCACACCTGCACCTCGCTGAGGACAGACAGGAAGAGGTTTGCTCTCCAAAATGCCAGCAGTACTTCTTTCCTGCTGCTGCTGGTTACAGATTGAGAGGTGAATCCAGCTGTTAGCTCCCAGGATAAAGTCTGGGCTGCAGAGAAACAAAGGTTCAGCATTTTATCAGTGCGTCCAGCTACTGCCACACTGGCATCACAACAACCAAAAATCCTCTTAGAAAGGTCTTCAAGGGTGTTTGGCTCCTTTCTGCCTGAGGTGGAAGGTGATGAATACAGCTCTGGTGGATTAAAATGTCCAGCAGCCACGAGCATTCTCAACAACATCCCACCCACTCCTGCAGAACACACTTGCAGGGTTGCCAGCATTTGCTGGCACCCAAAAAAAGCTCCCTCAAGCCACCAGCTCTGCCCACAGGTACTTGGCTGTGATCTTTGCACAACAGCTTCCAGCTGCAGCTTCAACCAAAAGGCAGCCAAGACACAGGGACTGCTAAACAGCAAGTCTGTGCTCTTGGGAACAGATTTGGTGGTGATTAGGGCAAAAACTTCCAGGCTTGGCTCGGGTTTTTTCCTCCTACCAAGAACTTTATCCCTGAGCTAATAAACATGGTGTTTAACTGCTGCTCTCCCACTGCTGGCTACAGTGACGGAGATTTCCTGGTCCAGAGAAAAACATCCCAGTTTACAATGGCAGCAACATCCCAGGGAAGTGGCTACAGAGGTAAAACGTAGATGGAGGCTCACAGGAGTAGAGGGAGGCATCCTATCTCTTCCAACTGAGCAGCAGAGTGTGAGAAAGCAGAAGCATCTTGATGTAGATGCGATTGCTCTTTAATGAAAGCATCCTCCCTGAACGGCTGACACTGAAAACGCTGCCAAGATTGCAGTGGGCTGACCTGTCCCAGCTAAACAGCCAGAGACATGCTTAGGGAAGAATGCAAATGGCAGCTTTTCCATTTCTTTCCACATTAAATTTTTTTTAAAAAAAATCTCATTTTGACATTAACCATGTCCTAAGCATATTGTAATTACCTCCTGGCTGAGAGTTAAACTGAGTTTAAAAATAAATTCACAAAAAAAAAGCCCCTAACACAAATCAAACCCAACTGTGTTTCCTACATACCTTCATTTAGAATCTCCCCTTTGGAGGTTCCCCCTCCTTGTGCCAAAGCTGAAGGCCCCACAAAGCTCCAAGGCCATCACCCACTTGGGCTCTGGCATCCACCCCCAGCCCATGTTCAGTGGGCAAAGCTGAGGGCTGGGCATCCCAGAAGGGCAGTGGGGATATCAGTGCCTCTCCCAGCACACCGTATGTTCCCTGCACTGCATGAACACCCCCAGGTCTGCACCCTTTCTCCTCAAAGCAGATGGCCAAGCAGCAAAACGCAAAAATAGCAGCATTCCGACAGTAGCATCAGTCACCGGTGCATGGAAAGAGTTGGAGGTTTTTGTTTGCTTCCAGAGGGCAAAAACAGAGTGGATTTGTAGGTGGGGTAGCAAAACTGTAAGACAAAAAGCAGACAGACATTGAGGGGGAACAGCAGGGTGAGAGGGCAAAAGGTCAAGGGGATGACAGAACACGTGCTCAGCACTGCAGCTGCTTCCTTCAGCCCCAAGGCATCAGTCTTTAACCACAGAAGCATGAATCTGAAAAGGCAGGTTTCTCTCTTCACAAGCAAATCAGCCTTCCTTCCCCTGTCAGCATCCTAGTGGGCACAGGAGCAGCCTGCTGGCTCCGCAGAGCCTGAGACCTGAGCCAGCATGAGGATGGTTTCTACCCAGCTGCTTAACCTGCCCCATGATGCTCAGGGAAAAGGCAGTTTGGATCCTTCCCAAATTCACTGAAAGTCCCTTTCCAGGAATGCAAGATGCAAGCCTAATAAGCACATTTTAAAACAAGACAGGGCTAAGTGTTAAAGCTGTCCTCCAGTTCCAGCTGTATTTTAAGCAGCACCGGGGTGACTCGATAAAATCCCCCGTGATAACGATTTAATAACTCCAAAACTGTCATCTGAAGCATGACTCCTTTCCAAATCACTTCAGCTTTTCAGGCCCAGGAAAGCAGCAGCTGCTTGAGCTGCCGACGGGCTGGAAGAGGAGCCACGCTATGAGGAAACACGCCGCCTTCCTTCCTTCCCAGCACGGAGCTGCGCGTGGCTGCGGACAAGAGCACGCACCGGCACGGGCCTCACGCCGTGCCTCCCACCTCTCCCTCACCAGCTGCGACAAACACTTGTCACACTGCCGCAGTCCTTCCCCGCCACACCCTCCCTGGTGCATCTGACGGCCTTGAGGCTGCGGAGCAGCAAAACTCACCCTTCTCCCCCTCCCCGAGCAGCTCAAGGCAGCAACGCCGTTTTCGGCAGCAAGAACACTTGCAGCTCACTGAAGAAACAAACAAAACCCTGCATCTCCAGAGCCTTTGAACTGACGCTTCCTTCCTTACAGCAGGCTGAAAGGAGCCTTCCCACGAGAGGCTGTGTTGTGCAGAAAAAAAGCACACCTGCTCGGAGCACAGAACTCCCTAGTTAGGAATGTCTGCACACAGCAATTAAACACCCCAATGGGCCCGGAGCACAGGCAGGATGACACACGATTTGCCATTCAACCCAGCAGCAAGGCTGTGCTCACCGTGCTTTGAAGCACCTGCTTTTCAAAGCGGCACTGCATTTGTACCCAGGTGCCACGTGGCAATTTTCTCCAGGCTGGAGCCCAGGGCTCCCAACCTTGACAGGACCAGCCAGGCCAGGGGAGGAGTCATTTCCACTCCCACTTATCAGCTCCGCAGTTTTAAACTTTGACTTACACGAAGCCGGAGCCAGGGCTGTGAGGGACAGCACAGCCATGCCAGCACTGTCCTGCCCACACTAACTGAACTGGGATGTACAAGTCCCATCCAAATGTTGGCTCTCCCTCTCCTTCAACGCTTCCATTTTTAATGAAGGTGCAACAGGAAAGGGAAGGTAGCACCCTCATTAAACACATCCTCTGCAGGAAAAGCAAGAGTTATCTCAGTGACTTCATCTAGACCTGAACCTTCCTCCCTGCCTTTCAGCCCTGCTGGGTGAAGCAAGTTACAACCAAAACTGTACCTCATCCAGAAGCCTAGCTGACCCAAGATCTTTCCTTGAAAAAGCTTAAAAAAATTTTATATATAAAGTTCCCACAGAACTCAAAGAGGATGATGTATTTAACCAGACAGGAACCAGAGAGATAAGTAGGGCACGCTCCACTCCCTCCTCCAGTCTCTCACTCCTCCCTGCCTGCTGCCACATCTATCTCACCCCTGCAGAACCCCCCTCTCCACCTCCACCCTCCAGCACCAGGGGCCAAAAACCGACACAAGACAGCAAAGATGCAAAAACTCTGAGGGAGATAAAACAGTTGGCAATTGGGCCATGCCCTCCACTTTCAGGCACCTTACCCACCTAGGCCTGGGCCACCAGTGCAGCAGGAAAGTTAATGATTAGCCATCCAAGGCAACATGCCTGGTCAGAAACGGGGCCAGCAGCAACAGGCATCCCCTTGCTCCAGGTGAGGCTCTGAAGGAATTTGTGTTCCTTTATTCAATCCGAACTGCCAGAGGATCAGACAGGCAGAAAGCGCAAGGAACCCGTTACTGTTGCATCACTAGAGAGAACCCAAGAAGCAATGGTGTTTGCTCCAGGTCTGTCAAACAGATGCGTTCCCTCACAAGGAATACAGCAGGAGTTACACTCAGCTCAGTCTCAAGTACAGGCATTCACCCAGCTTGGATGAAGTATAGGACAGGGCCAGGCCATTCCAACATTTCTAAGAGGCCAAGTACAGAAAAACCCCAAATCCTGCAACTTGACTGAATTCTAGTTCCTATGCACCCCAACAGCTGTCAAATGAAAAGCACCACAGCCAGGCCATGTTGGAAAACTGAGCCACTCCACCTTCCCTCAATAGTATTCCTATTCAGCCTCCTGCCTTGATCTTGAAGACCTACTACAGCTCAGGAGAGCCTCAAGTACCTTGTCTGACAAAGCAGCTCAGCCAGCACTCGGGTTGAGTAGCACATATTCCATTCTGGGATGTTCTTATTATTTATTTCTTATCTCTTCCAGAGATAAGGCTCTGCACAATCACAGAAGATGAAGGTGGTCCACTCCACTCTGACATTTCTTGGACTTTGCCTCATTGACCTCGACCTGCTTTTGCACTCCAGTGCCACGGGCAAACTGTGAAATCTGTCTGGAAACAGTCCAATTGTAGTAGGCTAGCACCAGCTGTGCCACTGACAGCACCCAATCCACGGTGCAGCCTCTCCTTCAAGTCACCTTGAGAGACACGTCAGACCAAAAGACATCACCTAGAATGGGTTTAAATGAGTTTTATTTTAGACAACCTACATGATAGATGTTTTTTTTTTGTTTTTGAAAACAATGCCTCCACTCCAAATCAGGGTCAAAATAAGTGAATAAAGCTCAAGATGACATCAGTCCAGTTGTTAGACATTGCTGATTCCTGGTGTTGTGCCGATGAAGGAGAAACAGCAGCCAGCTATGAAGACAAGTGATCCAAAACCATACTGTTTGATTTGTTACTGAAACAAGAGTAGCAAGTGTTAGTTGGAGATCATGACAGTACCAGCAAGTTCCCGTAACTTGTTTATGTATTCCCTAATTCAATCTGGGCTGCCACAGGCAGGCAGGCAGAAAGCGCAAGGAAGTTATTTTTGCATCTTAGTGCAAACCAGGGAGCAACAGGAAAAGTGCTCATGGTCTATCAGAGGATGCTGATCATTTTTACCATCGCACAGAGCAGCTGGCACCCACCAGCTGTAACACTCACACCCTTCCTGCTTAGCACACCAAGGTTCAGATTTCCTCCCGAGCAAGAGCACATCCCAAACAAGTCCCAGAGCTTACAATGTACCCGCTCTCTCTGAAAACAGCTGCGCCAAGGAGCTGAGAAGGATTTTGCTGCACACGAGAGCACCCTGCTACTGTTCTTTTACTCCGCCTTGAAGTAGAGGGAGTTACCCAAAGAACACATCCAAAAGGTGTGCCCCCTTAGAGGGGCTGCACAGAAGCATCTGCTCCCGGCAGGTATCTTCCAGGTGATCACCTGCTCCAGGGCCAGGACAGACATTCCCCATTCCCCCCCCTCCATATCAGGCTGTGGATGTGTGTCTGACTGGCCAATTGAAGCATTCCTTTAAGTGGCTACTGCTCCACACCAGAATCTGGCTCATCTTTACATGACTGGCATACCAGAAAGCCCGTGAGAGGCCTTACAGATAAATTTAGCTGTCTATATACAGACTTCCCAAGTCCACAATGACTGGGGGGCACAGCAACTGGAGATCCCACACTGCAGTGAATTCCACAGATCTCCAAGCAAGCTAAAATCCCACAAGTGTTGGGATCCAAATGCCACCTTTAGGGCAACCACATTCCAATACAGAGTAGTTAAAGCAGACCACAGGAGCTGTCCTGAGCTCAGGTAGCTGGAGATTCCAAATAGAAAAAGTTTAAGTACCTGGTCAAGTGTTACTGTGTTCCCAAATTTAGGGCAATACTTGAACTGACAGTTCTTGTATAAAGGCATCAGATTAAGTGAAAGATGGAACATGAGCATGCAACGTACTTCACAATTAACCTCCAGAAAAGGGATCCAAAATAGAAGTGCTCCATTTCAGAGGACCTCCTCTCTAATCTAATGGTTTAAACCCATTCCCAAATTACACACGTGTCACCGGGGCCATCCCTTCTGCATTTCTTAGCCAATAAGTTGCCATGAATCACTGCAGAGACACTACATCCCCTTTTGGTACAACTGAAAAGTACTCAAAGATTCAGGCACTCCGTATAATATGAAAGCACCAATCAGGCTGTACTTACACAAAATATAAAGTTTTTAAACTGGCAGCTACTGTTCAAGTGGAACAGGGATACAGGAGAACTAGAGAAGAAGGACCTCACTATGTACTTGGGCACATTCACCCACGTAGCTCAGTACTTACACATTTCTCGATTTCTAAGCCGTCCTTAAAGAAAATCATATAAGGGGTCACACCGTCCTCACGGAAATCCAGGAGAGCCACCATTCCATCTGGATTCATGTTCTCCCCTACAAAGAACTTCAGAGGGTTGTGTCACTAAGACATTCAATTGGCTAATGCCAGGAGAAAATGCCTTTTTACACACAAGCAATGCAAACATGACCAAGCTCAGTTTATAAGTCTCCCTGACCAGCCACAGGGATCCTTCCTTCTCTGCAGGTTGTCAATCTTAGTGCCACTATGGCTGACACACCAGAAAAAGGGAATGCCATCCTGAGGGACATTGACAGGCTGGAGGAGTGGGTCCATGGGATCCTTGTGGAGTTCAAGGGCCAAGTGCAATGCCCTACACCTGGTTCAGGGCAAGCCCAAGCACAAACACAGGCTGGGCTTGAGAATGGATTGACAGCAGCTCTCAGGAGAAAGACCTGGGCTGTGGGATGACAAACAACTCCGTGTAACCCAGCACCGGGAGCTTGCACCCCAGAAACCCAAACGTACCAGAAGAGCAGTGACCAGACAGTCAAGGGAGGAGATTTTGCACTTTTGCTCCGCTGAGCCTTCACCCTGAGTGCTGCATCCAGCTCTGGAGCTGGAATCCCAACACAGGAAGGACATGGACCCAGCAGACCAAGCCTAGGATGGTCAGAGACCTGAGCACCTCTCCTATGAGGACAGAGCTGGGGGCTGTCCACCCCTAGAGGCTCCAGGGAGACCTTACAGCACCTTCAGGTACCTAAAGGGAGCTACAAAAAGTCTGGAGAGGGACTTTTGATAGGGGCATGTTGCAACAGAACAACAGGAAATGGCTTTGAAACTCAAAAGAGGATAGATGTAGACTATATATTAAGAAAAAATTATTTCCTCTGGTGGTGGTGGTGAGACAGCAGCACAGGTTTCCCAGAGAAGCTGGCTGGATGCCCCATCCCTGGAAGTGTTTGAGGACATGCTGGATGGGGCTCTGAGCAACCATGTCTAGCAGAAGGTGTCCCTGCCCATGGCTGGGGGTGTTGGAACTCGACGATTCTTTTCAACCCAAAGCATTCTGGGATTCACTAATTTTACCATGCTGCTATGAAGAGCGTAAGAGACAGGAAGGGCCAAAGTGATCCTTTAGTTAAGGCCTTCCAAGTCTAACTGCACAGTCCCTAAACTGCTGTAACGACAAACTTAGCTCAAATGTAGCTAACTACAAGCATCACCAGCTGAAATGAGATCACTCAAACAGCCATCAGCCTCTGGCTGTTTCTTCTCCCTGACTCTCAGGGCCCCCAACACGCTCAGAGAAGGTCAGGTTAGCATCCTCACAACAGCAGCCCTCAAAATTCTCAGCAGGTGCTCAGCAGACAAACCCATCGCAGCTTATCAATACTGCTCTAAGGAGACATAAATTACCTGGTAGTTTTTGAAGTTGGCAAGGATGTGTTTGATTTGTTCTGCAGCCCCGGTCATGAAAGGCTTTACTCTCTCTGGCTTGTGTTCCTCAAGTCTGGCTTTGATTCTGGAAGGAGAAGGAAAAAAAAGCTCTGAAAACATGTTCCAGCTTAATAACTTCACTGTCTGGGAGGATGTTATAGCAGAAAGAGTAGCTACCTGTCAAATTTGGATTGTGCTGCCTTTCCCCCCCTACTCCCTCTCAGAGCCCACATATTTTAAGTTAATTTTTCAAGTGAAATCACAGAACAGTATCTGCCACTCCTGCCAAGGTGATTTTACGGCCAGGCTAGTGATAACCAGCAAGCCCTTTCCACAGCACCAAGAGCATCACCCATCCATGTGATGGAAAGCTTTTCCACTTCCATTATTAACCCCACTGAACACCAACCAACAGAAATTACATGGTGAACTAGCAAAAAAAGACCCAGTCACACACATTTTTTAGCTGTTTACATTGTCACGCTAGAAAAGCTTCAGCGGCTTTCCTTTACCACCTCGGTCCCTTCCACATGAAGGTCTGGCATGGAGAAATACAGAGAGGAAACACAAAGAAAACAGCAAGGCTACAAATAAGATCCAGAGCACATGACCAGGTCCTCTGCCTCAGCCAAGATAAACACAGATATTCCAGTGCCCGTTCTTCAGAGCTCCAGTTCTGCCAAGCATTAAGACATTACTGAAGCTCACAGCCAGTTTCACACCTGTATCAGAATTAACACCTACAAGGAATAAATCCAGCACCGTTTTTATAATCTGAAGCACACAAAACCCCTGCAATCCAGCTGAAAGGAAAAGCCTACGAGCACTTACGCTTTCATGTAATCCTTGATGTACTTCTTGTAGGATTCTTTTGTGAAGCTGGTCTCCTGAAGGTGGTGGTTAATTACTATGTCAACACCAGTTATGACCGTGGCTTCTGTTCCATCTCCCTCAGGACCTTCAGCAGAGGCATTGCCACCAATTAGAGAGTCATCAATTTGACCCTCTGTCCTGGTGACCATCTAGATTTAGAGACATCAAAAAACTTAACGGCTCTGCAAAAAACCTTAACGCTACAGCTCTCACACACCTATGACCTGACAGCAGGGCACAACTCCAGAGACGGTTCAGTGCAAGGAACCTGGCTGCAGCTCGAGCACTTATTTCCCAGTGACAGGAGAAGGGGGAACGGGTTCAAATCGAAAGACAGTAGGTTCTGATTAGGTATTAGGGAGAAATTATTTTCGTGGGAGGCACTGGCACAGGTTGCCTAGAGAACCTGTGGATGCCCCATCTCTGGAAGTGTTCAAGGCCAGGCTGGATGGGGCTCTGAGCAGCCTGGTCTAGTGGAAGGCATCCTTGCCCACGGTAGGTGGGCTGGAACTAGATGATCTTCAAGATCCGTTCCAACCCAAAACATTCTACGATTCTATGACTCCCAAGCGCGACTCCCCCTTCCCCACGGTGCCTAAGCCAAGCTCCACCACATTCCAGCCTGGCTGAGCCGGGCTCTCTCAGCCGCCACCCACGGCAGCACCAGGCACTGGGCCGAGGTGGGCCTTCCCTTCTCTCCTTCCCCTCCTCGGGCCCTTCGCAGGCACGCCACCCTGTCTCCCCACCGGCCGTGAGTCACCGCGCCAACCCTCCCTCATTCCCTCCCTCCGTGCTTCGGGGCGGGCGGGCACTCACCTTCCCCTCCACTTCCAGGCACAGGCCGTCCGCCACCTCCCGGATCTTGTAGATGTCGGAGAACATCTCATCCTCTGCGGGGGACACACAGACACACACACACGGACACACAGACACACACGCAGTGCAGTGTCAGCCTCCGCC
>VWZN01005607.1:214650-242736 GCA_013396955.1 Regulus satrapa | reverse complement strand
AAAAAAAAAAAAAGAAGAATCTGTGCATGTCTGTCCGGTTCAATTGTTTTGCAAAGAATGGGAATGGAATTTATCCTATTTAACCTCCATAGCAGAGATAGCTCATGAGTAGATCCCTTTGTTAAGAGAGCTCAGGCTGACTTCTTGTGGAGCAGCCAAGGGAAGAAGGGAAGGGGAGCTGGAACTGCAGGCAGGGGAAGTGCCCTCCCCAGCAAGGGCTCAGTCTCAGGGTGCTCCAGCAGGGCCAGCGCTGTGACACTGATGTCTAAAGCCACGCCAGAGCTTGGATGAGCCAGACATGGGGCCAGACACGGCGTGGCTGCAGCACAGGTGGGCACTGAGGGATGGGCCTGAGCACAAAGAGCTGCTGAGCCCCGGGCAAGATGGTCCCAGCAGGGCAGCTCGCAGGTCCATCCACGGAGATGGTTCTACCGCAACCCGTGCCAAGGTTACAATTTCTATCCACAGGCACCGCTTCAAAGTCAGCCAGGGCTTCTAAGGCAAACGTCTCTGCCCAGTTCTTCGCCCTGAAGACATCTTCGGTTAACTTTGTGATGATCCCTGTTGAGAAGACTCAAAGCAGGCGTCCTCCCACGGGCTCTCTATTTTCGTGACAGACTTAAGGCTTTCTGAACGCCTGTGCCATGTGGAGACGCCCCACTAGATGGCGGGACAGGAGGCGGCGGACAGCAAGCAGGGCTCTGCTCACCTTGGTAGGAGGCCAGAGCTTTTTCCACTGCTGTTGGTACTGTTCCCATGTCACCTGAAATGCCCCAGGACCAGTGCAAGTAAAATTCGATCTCGGACCTGTAACTGATGCAGCCTCTCTGGGCTCCTGGCCAGCTGGATGCTGCACACAGATACCATTCCCTCCAGATAATTAGGATCCACTCCCGATGAGATGGGGTCTGTTGAGTTCTTAATCATTTCAGGGTCTAATCCTGCCATGCTAAACTCACTCAGCTGGCATTTTTCAAAATGGCATTTGCTTCAGAAATCTTATGAAGCCTGAAATTGAGTTCTACCGTTTTAATCCTTCCCCGTGTGCTTTTTAGGTCATTGTTACACAGTGTGAGCTCTCAGTCTTGTCAATAGGGAAATAATCATCAGGGCACTCAGCATGTTAATGGTGTTATCCCTAGAACTCTGGCACTACCAGCGGGTAACATAGTTACATTTAGAAAGCAAACTTTGCTGCAGATGCTCCAGCAAAAATGGCAGGATTTAATACCCATTATAAGGAAATGGGTAGATGAACTTTTTGGTCTCTAAAAGCATCACTTTAAAATGCTTTTAATCACTTTAAAATACTGTAGGGGACAGCAGGCAACAGGACTAAAACATTCTATTTTGGAAAACAGCTTCTCAAATGGCAATCCAGTAACTTGAGGTTATAACACATCAGCTGGAAATACAAAGGTGCTGTCATTTTCAAAGATCTAAAGACAGATATTTATTATTTTCTGATAAGAATTTTGTGTCCATTACATTCCTCCCTTCTGCAAAAATCAAAAAGGTACCTGGGTGACCAAGGATATGTTGTATGCTTAGGAGGCACCTCCTAACTTCTGAGTGATTTTGAATTGCTCTTTTTTTTTCAGAAACATATGGTAGCACTGTAGGAGCTATTAAAAAATGGGGAATTTTAAGAGAAGGATGAGAGAAGAAGGTGTTTGCAGATTCTATCCACAAATACTCTGGGGAAACAGGGACTGATCTGTTTATCTATCTGTGAGATGGCTGATGATCTGAGGCGCTTCAAGATAAGGGTAGAAAAGGACCTTGAGAGTTCAGTCAGCCAGTTTTCTTTCATCAGGGGGATTAGTTAGACATGCACTTCTCTGGGGAGATGTTTGCTTACCTTGTTTTTCAGATTTCCTGATGCTGGAGGTTTCCATCGTCCTCTGCAGAGCAAACGCTTACTGAAAAGGGGGCTGGGCCCTACCATTCCCCTGTGAGTGTTATAAACATAGGATGGATCATAACCTGCATTAATGTGGATTTAGAGGTCTGTCTGATTCTCAGATCCTTGTGGAGCTCAGTGTGCCCCATTCTACACAAACATTTGGCTACACAATTTCTGTATTTATTAAAAGAAACCCCAACTATATTATTTGTGAGTACCTTCACACAGGATGAAGCAGGGTGTTCCTCACAGTTTGGTTCCTTCACTGGGTCAGTGGGCACATGAAAGTCTCTCTCCACAGCCCTGATACTATAGGTAGAGAGGAACAATGGAAGAACCAGCTCGTCTATTTCTTCAGGAGCTTTACATTAAAAAAGCATTTTAGCTAATGAGTACAATTCAGGGCAGAGTTGCCTGAAGTGATAATAGATACTTCCGTGAAAACATAAGAGCATCTTTCAGTGCTGATCACAAGACTAAACTGTTAATGAAATGTTAAAATGAAATAGAGAATAAAATCAGAAATGTCCCCACCATATGTCTGTATACACACATGCAGAGTAAATACACACACACCCACCCACACACACATGCATTTTTTATATAGGTGCTGTGTGCCTGAATGTCAAATGCCATGTACAGGTCTGGCTTCTCAGTGTCAAAAAGGTATGATAAAAGCAAGACCAGTACCAAGAAGAGAGGCAAGGAGAAAAATATTAATCTGGAATAGGACACACCAACTTTTAAAAGACTTATTTGGGGCGGTGAGTGTGATGGCAATCTTTAAAATCAGCAGCAGAGCTGAGAAAATTAAAGGGGACCAACTATTCGCCAACTATCAGCACAAAGGAAATATGGGAACATCAAGAAAATGATGGGGTGACAAGTTCAGAAGGGTCAAAAGAGGGCTCCTTTTAATACCCTATGTACAGTTACTCTGTGAAACTTACTGCATGAGGATGCTGCGGATACCAAAAGTTTAGACTATTGCAAAAGAAATTTTAAAAAATTGCAGAAAGGGCTACTAAGTACTACTGGCTCAGAAAGAAGCCCTACAGCCAAGAACTGCTGGAGTTCAGGAAATTCAACACTGAGATGTTGCCTTTCTCTGAATAGATTTGTATCCTTTTCAGGAAGGAGTTTGGAACATATCTCTGGATCCTTAAATGCCATTTCTTAACTTGTCAGTCATATGCAGCCTTAGGGGAGAACATTTCTAGAAACACTGAGGGGGAGAGAAAGTTGCAGGAGGCTGAGGAGTCATCTCTGTTTCTCTGCCCTGAAATAACCCTTGGCAAACTGTGGGGCCACGCTGAGGTGAGGGAGGACTGCTGCCCATTCTGCCTCACCAGCTCCCAGCTATGCCAATTACATTAGCTGCTGCCCTGAGGATTTCTCCTCGTCTGATTCTGCTGTCTTAGAGTTCTGACCTGGTTTTGACATTTGAAAGAGCAAGCAAAACCTTCCTGTCACATGTGACAGGTGGTTTAGCCGCCACCAGCTTCCTTACTGTTTAATGACTGTGCTCAAATGCCCAGCCAAGGCAGTGTTGGATATCCCTGAGTAAGCGAAGGATTACAGAGGTGCTGTGAGGTCAGGCTGCCTTGTTGCAGCAGTGCCAAGAAATCACATCCACCCTCTGCATTCCTTCGTACAGCCACAGGCCCCCTCTGTGTACTTCATTTGTAAGTTGTTCTGCAGTTCTGTTGTGGCTCATCGGGCATTAAATCACAGTAAATTTCCTGTGTGGGACATCCCGCCACACACAGATACCTCAACCCACAAATCTGTACGTGTGTGCAAGCAAAAGCTTCGGGACGTAGAAAACACACTTATGCACATCCAAAGGTGAGCGCACATATTTTTCTGCTGTAAATAACAACCACTGTGGCCACGGTGCACACAGTGCCTGTTAGGTTTGAGCATGTTTTTCCTAAAAGGTCACGCTATCCTTCAGTTTTGAGAAGCTCAAGAGCGTGGGTGGGAGCAGAGTACAGGCCTGTGAGGCAACAGAGAAATTCCTGTGTGTCAAAACTGGTGCTTACAGCCCCTCCTCTCTGTGATGGCAGTCTGTGCATAACCCTCCTGAATCAGATCCTCCATGCATGAAATGAGGCCAGTAATGTTTATCCACCTACTGCAAGGCTTCATAGAACAGATCATTACTACTCTATGGGGATAGGAAACCAGGAAGAAATCCCACTGAAAAAAATGAGTACATATGGGAGCAAGTGAATGTGGAGAGATGAGGGAGGCGTGGGGGCGTAGCTCTTATAGCTACAGTTTCTACAAGGCAAACGATTCTCCTCTGAGAACAGCATGAATATGGAAACCATGCAACAGATGCACTATGCTGAACACCAAATATATGCAAATTATCCTGATCATCTTTTTGGTGCATTTTCTCACAATTCACGGACAGGTTTGTGCTGAGCATCCTAGAGAGGAGCTGCTTTTGAGGGGGAGTGGATGTTGCAGATACAGGGTGAGAGCGTGCAGGGTGTGATGTGCTCGTGGTGCTCCCAGAGCTGTGCTAGGTCCCTAAACAGCAGGACAGAAATTGGCTCCTGCTTCAAAAACCTCTGGGGCAAGGCAAAGGGGTGAGCTCCAGCCAGGCACAATGAGCAATGCTATGAAAATGGAAATAGTTTTTCTTTCTTTCTGTCAATCTGAGTTTACTATCCACTGCTTTGGATTTCTGCTGGTGGCCAGTGCTATTTAAAGATTTGGCTTTCATCCAAAGCCCTCAGTTGCATACTTCACACTGGAAACACAGAAAGAAAAATAGCAATTTCTCCATTAGTTTATGGAACTGGTCTGCTGCTGCTGCTGAACAGAAAAGACACCATTTCAGTTTCTGCATGCAGTCCTGTTTATAAGCAAGATGCTTCCCTGAGGGTCAGCTTTTTCAGAGGAACAACCTGATAATTTGTAGGTGTCTTTACTACTAGGAGTCTGACCTAGACAGACAACAGAGGCTCAGGGCATGATTTTGATTTGCACTTTTTTTTTTTTTTTTTTTTTAACATGAAAAGTGCAAAAATAAAGGCTGAGTGTTCTGATTTTTGTAGCCCACTGAAAATTAAAGACCAGGAAAAATCATTTTATAATTTCCTTGATTTCTGATTATATTCTCCATTCCCTAACACAGCCACAATGGTTAGTATTTATAGCGTCCAAATGTGTTTCTTCATTCCTAGCTTCTCTTCTGGTGTAATGCAGTTGGAACAATAAGTTATTCCTTATTTCCATGGGTAGGGAAACAGAGCTCTGGAGACCATGGATATTCAGGATGGATAGCGAGAACCTGAGATCTTGCCATGATAATAATATTATCAGTGGTGCTGATGCTGAAGTTTGGTCTACAGGGAGGTAGAGGGTTTGTTTTCACAGTGTGGCATTTGGCCCAAGTTACAAAATGTTAATCTTGAAAGTGAAGCATGAAAAAGGGCTGAGTTTCGGACTGATGGTGGGGAACTCCCATGTCCCAGCCCTGCTGGAGCCGTGCTGCTTTCTAGGGTGTTCAGGGCTAAGCCTGTAAGTATGTTTTTAGGAATCAAAGTACTTTTCTGCTTCCCAACAGAGACAGGAACTTCCTGTGATGCTCAGGTCTTGTTCTTGGCACTCAGTTTGGATTTCAATATTTTTTTTAGTCCCTTTACTCATAATGTGTGCTTGTGGGCAGTAACAGACCTCAGAGATGCTGTGAAGAGTCACTGCTAACAGCTCAGACGTGCAGTCTATGGGATGAGATCCCTTTAAGGCCTTAAGAAAGAAGACTGAGCATTACAAAGCAGGTAAGAATTTCACCCTCTTGTTCAAGCTCAGTTGCAGAGATGGGAACAGCATCAGGCACTGTTACAGCCTTTTTTTCACAGTCTGTGTAATTTCAGTCATATTCAGAGTTCTGAAGTCCTTTGGGTTTTTTTTAATATATTATAAATGTGAAGGACCTGCTAGTTCAAAAACTGAAATTAAGAATAGCTATGAATTTACCAGAAAGGCATAAAGAAGAAAAAGACAGACTTGTATTATCACCACAACATTTATACAATACATTATAATCTATATATCCATCTCAAAGATTAAAAATTATATAAAAATGTACACAATGTTAACTACTGTTAGCTTATTTAAATATTTTTATGTGAAAAATATGAAAGCAATGGACTGTATATATTGCACACCTGGACTTGCATATTGAACTCAGAGAACGTACGTCAATCTTTTTATACAAATGTCCAGTGGACATCTGAAAGCTAAAGACTGTTGAATACATGAGTTCTGGTTTTGCCTAGTGTGTGATACAGTAGGAATATTGAGTTAGCTGTATATTTTATATTTTTTTAATCGTGTAGTTTGCAAGCCAAGAGCTGTGATTTTCAATGCAATATTTTATTTTCTGTGCTCTGGCAAGTGACATCATGGCTTTCTTTTGACTTAGTTCCAACATCAATTTTTATGTTAATAGCATATAGTAAGAGGAAATGAAACATTCACGTAATTGCAGAAGTGAAAGGCAAAAAACTAAAATAATTATTTTTTAATAGATGGGCACAGCATGACCCCACAGTAAGGTCACACTGCCTGCCCTGGCTCCTGTCTGTGGTCAGGAAAGGTCTCTGGGAGCTGATTTTGGAACCTGGCACAAACTGACTCTGTCATGTGCTACTTGTGGGAAAGTTCAGACGTTCAAATCTGGGCTTAAAAACAGAGGCAGGGAGAACTAACATGCAGTTGTGACTGGGAAGATTTATTATAATCTTTTTACCTGTCCCACAGAGCTCTTGACTGCCCTTTTGGCTGTACTTTCTAAGGTTCATGTTTGCAAGCACCTCTTCAAGTGTGAAGTAAGGCTGGGAGTGGGGTGGAGAGCATCTCTATTTGTGTGTGTATTCTGGAAATGGAAAACATTTCAGTCTGTGCTCCAGAAAATTTTAGAATTGAGACATACTGGAGCCAAGCTGGACCAGCGTTTACGTATGAATAAAACCAGCCAATCTCAATCATCAGAAATGCAGAGTGTGTACAGAATACCACTGTGCCTTGCAGCACTGGCTCCACACCCCAATGGCCAGAGTCAACTCGAATCAGCAGAGCAGAGCCTCTGTGAGCTCAGAGCACTGTTGGAACACACATCTCTCTATTTAGAGTTCAATGCCGACTGCCAGCGTCACAGGATGTCTCTAGGAGTAACACACGCTAGACAGGCTCACCTGCTTCATAAATTCAGCCACATCTTTTGCAGCAGCACCTTAAGTGCTGGTCCACATGGAGTATTTTGACATTACTGTGTCTAGCTCAATATTGGAAGATCAGACCCTCGGTTCAGGATGAGCAGCTGGTCTCCTTGCAAGAATATTTTACTCTTGATTTGCATTCAAGGCTTTTCCCCCCATTTTTGCTACAATAAAAGTTATGGCCTGAGAACATTACAAAAAAATAATTGGCCTCCCACCACCACCATCTGAAGCTAAACTGGCTTTTCAAGAATTTTCACAGTACATTGCTCACAAGAGAGAGATCAGCTAAAACTTGGAGGCAAACCCAGGTCCGATTAATGGGCCTGTCATTTATTAACATTTATATGGCCATTTGTTTCAGTGCATTTGAAGTAAACAAAACAGGGAAAATAAAGGAGAAAGAACTGAATGTGAGTGAGAAACTCAAGGGCCTGCTACCATTGCTACTCATCAGTAAAAAGCAAATACCTCCAAACCTTGCAAAAGCACTCTGGGGTTGCTGGAACTGTTGAGAGAGTGGATGGAAACATGTTCAGGCTGTGGCTTGCCTGAACAATTGTTTTCCAGAGAACTGATGTATTTTGCAGTGGATTTGGAAGGTTTAGTAGGAAAAAAACAAAAAGCTATTCAGTTGAGCTTTCTGGGTTAACTGATTTTGACCAAGAATGTTAATTAATGAAAATGCAAAAATGTTGCTCATTGTTTCTAATGAAAAACAGCAAAACAAGACATTGCAGCAGTGGCAGCACAGCTTTGGTGGTAATAGTCCTGATTCTGATTTTCCTGCTGCAAGAAGTGCTGCACTTCTGACAGCATGCCAAGAATTCATTCCTAATGCTGTCCTCCTGCAACAGGTAAAGGAAATTTTGAAGGTCTCACTGCTGCTGCAGCTCTCTCTCCTATCACAATTGTTGGGGGATTACAGTACAATACAAAACGTTATAAGTAAGAAAATTCTTAGAACTGTTTCTGGTATCCAGAAGCCTGTGTTTGGCTAAGTTTAGAGGGCTTTTGGGACACAACTGATCTGATCCTTGAGACCTGTGAAGTCAGGTGTGTTAACTTTTACATGGAAAAGACAGACACAAAACTGTGTGCTAGCATGGTCAGATGAGCTCAGTTTGGGAGCTAATTCCTGGGCAGTGGTTAAACAGATCTAAGATTTAAACTAAGATCTTTTCTGCTGATTAGAGACTTGCTGAGTTAATGGAGTGAGCTCTGTTCAGATAAACCAGGTGGAGCTGCAGGAGTCTGCACACCACTGTTATCTTCCCCACCTACTCTTGAACCGCGCCATTTAAATGCCTCTGCCATGTGCTGGATTGTAAGGGGTAAGATCATCTATACTGTACATTTCATTGCCCACACTTTCACCTCTCCCATTCCTTTCAGATGCTGTACATTTACTGATCAAAAGCCACTTTCTGGGGTTTTCCTGTTTCTGGAACTGCTTTTGTACATCAAGGTAGTAGAAATAGAAAACAGCCTGTTTATAATCTCCAAAATTCAATGTTACAATGGAGTCTGAAGTGAAAATCAACATCAGAAAAAAGTGCTGTCAGTTACATATTGCTGAGATACATTTGGAAGAAGTTGTATAGCTTCTGTAGTTACCTCATTTTTATACATATGTGATTGCCTCCATTATAGAAGCCTTTCAGGTGGGGACTGTCATTTAAGATATAAAAATAATAAAACCAGTCTTTGGATCTTTTGAAATCACATAAAATCTGGGATGTGTAAGAACTTCAAGAGCTGGGCTAGTTTCCCATAAAATTTACAGATATTACAAATCCACAAAGTTTAACTCCATCCAGGGGGGTGTATATAATCTATTGCTAAGTCCTGTGCTCCAAGCAGCCTGGAAGGATGGCCATGCTGGGTATCCTGAGGTGTGACTGCATAGTGCTGTGACCTTCCAGGATCCCTCAGCACCTGCTCCAGGAAGTGGAGACAATCACTCAACCCTCTGACACCTTCCTTAGAACATTTCTTCTCGCACAGTCCTGAAAGTGTCAGAAGCAGCCTTCACCTGTAGTGCTTTCCTCTGGGACAAGCTGCCTAGATGTCTTAGTCCTCATGGTGACAATCACTGAACTGGCAAACCATCTGTTTTCAAAGCATCACTTGTTCTTTTCACTTACAAAACCCCCTCTTGTCATTTCAGACAGTCTAGCTCCAGTATAACCTTCTGTATAATTTATACAGGCCTGTTCTCCTCATATCTCTTGTCTCAACATTCATTTGCGCTATCTTCTCTTGTTCATCTTTGTTACTCTTAATTGCTTTTTTGTCTCTCTTCTCCCGGTCTTCTTGCTGGCTTTGCATTTGAAATGAAAAGCAAGGAAGTTTGTAGGCTGGTTCTTTGATTAGGCAGGACTGGATTCCCCATGGCCTTAGAGCTGAAACAAGGCAAACCCATCTTTGGCACGACTTAGACTCTGCATTTTTAGCTGTGTTGTAGGAGGGCATCCTAAGTTCTTCAGTGAGGTTTTACACATAATCCAGCTGGCAGCCTGCAGGCTGTAAGGTGGCTCTGCCTTGCCTCTGTTCTCTGGCCTTGAAGGTCAGAAAAAGTTGTAAGCACAGTGTGTGAAGTCTAGGCATTAAAGCCACCTCCTGTTTTTATGCAAGTCAGACAGAAGGCCAGAGGCATTAGGATGGGGTGTTGAAGGCAGGATGCATACTGCAACTCCTCAAGAGTTTTTGCTCTGCCAGGTGCTTGTGGCTAAGCCCTGTGAGATGCTGAGACAGTCTCAATATTTCAATGCTTCGAACAGGATGAACCCACTTCAAGTCATGCACTGCTGTTTCTTGTGGTGCTGCTGCCAGTGTGAAGCCAGATCAGCTCCATCAGCTGGCAGAAGTCTGGCGTTTGATGGGGACATTCTGTAATTAGTGAGCTGAACCCACTCATGAGTCAGGTGAGAGCAATCACCAGCCTGAGCAAAGGGCCAGAACTGTGTCTGGGAATAGGAGGGGAATATGGGAAGGTAAGGAAACATCTGCTTTTTTTGGCAGTGAGCTGCTACATCAGTGCTGCCTTGTTGCAGAACAAAGACCCTTTTTACAGCTGTGAGGCACATCGCTCTGCTCCCTGGTGATGCCTCCTAAGGCATGAGCACATCCAGAAGCTGGCATCCACCAAACCTAGTGTAGGGAATAACTGTGGGAAATGGAGGGACATGAGCATGTCAGCTGCCTTGTTTCATGGAAACCCAGGATGTCCATCACTGTAGTCTGTGCTTCTTCAGCCTTTGGAAGATGATTGTTTTCCCACTCTGCCAGGCTTTGTTAGTAGGAGCAGTGGAGATGTGAGTGCCTACCCATGACTGCTGCTTTGCAGCATCAGCAAGGAATCCCACTGCACATTAAAGGTCCTGAGTGACTTCTTCAGCATGGGGTTTTTGTGACAGGTAAATACCGCAAGGACAAAATCCTACAGCTGTTTTTCCCTGCTGTGCAGAATAACCCATCTTGCTCAAGGTTAACAGCAATCAGCTCATCTCAGCAAAATACTGTGTCAACTCTGGTGTTGTCATCCTATGGATCAGAAGGCCTGTGAAGCAAGAGGATACTTCTTCAGAAAGCATCCTGCCTTTTCAGAACTTCTTATTAAAAAAAAAGAAAAAAAGAAAAAAAAAGAAAAATAAAGAGTTATTGAAATGCTTTATTCGACAAAATTTTATACAGTATGTTTTTAAATTTGAAAGGAAGGAAATGGTGTTCAGATGCTGACAGTGAAAGCTACGTTACCCAAAGCCAGACTGGGGTAACCAGAAGAAAAGCTGTGTTATTCGGGTAATGATTTAATGTGTGGCATTCTGTAAACACTAGAGGAAAACCATCAAAACTTGAGAATCAGGAAAGAGAATAGTGAGGCTCCTTTAAGAAGTGATAGCACTGAAAGCTTGAAATTTTCCTACATAGGCAGTTCTGTGTTCTGATCAACCTAAATCCTGCACAGTGAAGGACATGGCTTGGGGTCACCTGCCAGCACATCTCCCTGACCACTGTCTTGTTTGAGTCACATTTCTTTTTCTGCAGAGCTACTTCAACTGCAGCTCTGCTTTCACAGCATAGTCTAGTGCAAATATGTATTTCCCCCAGCAGATGCTTCCACAAATATGTGCTTCCCCCAACAGATGCTCCCTACTATCCCTGCATATTGAGTACTGCCAGCAAGGGAAGTACTGAAAGTAGCAGCAAACACACCATATGTGAGATGTTATTTGGTGTCACATCAACCTCTCTGTCATTCATTCAGCGTTGAATCATCTCCCTCGTGGGAAAGGTTAGGCTGTATCTTACACCATATTCTGTCTGGTTTTTAGTAGAACATGGAAAAATCGTTGCTTTTCTTTGTGTTGCATCTACCAGCATTTAAATGGGCATGGTTTCTTCCAGCTGCTACTTGTTTAGTGCAGCACAATGTTGGACAAAAGCCTCTGTGAGGCAACCATGACTGATCTCTCTTTAGCAAGGATCTGGAAGATCACCTGTTGAGGTTGGAAAGTATTTTGTAGTAGTGAAAAGCCTCCTATAGTGCCTTCCTGTGTGAGCAACTTCCACAGCTTTTCATTTGCTCATTCAAATAACATCAAGCCCAGCACTGTGACGTACATAGGAGTTATTATCTCTGCATGGAATCTCAGAAAAGAAGACAAATCAATTTCGCAGGACCTGCTGCAAGATTGCAACACTTTCAGAAAATTTTGTTTGGTTTACAAGTTTACATTTACTAGAACTGCCTTGCTGGGACCTTATGCTGTGTGACTCTCGTCCACTCAAAGCCTGGAACTGCCCTCTGTTCCTTCACCCGTTACCCATTAAAAGCAAATAACATGGCCCTTTTATATCTGCAAAACAATGACACAGTAAAGACCTTTGGCTCCTGAAAATGCCAGAGCCCAAATCAGAGTATTAAAAAATGTTTATTAAAAAAAAAAAAGACTACAAATAACATTTACTGTTACTCCTGATTTCACTTTCCTTTCTCCTTGACCTCTGCACGGTAGATTCTGTTACCGAGTTAGAAATTTCCATTGTCTTGTCCGTTGTACATGACATATGCTAGCAGCTGGAGGAGGAAACGTCATTGAATAATTACAGAAAAAAGGGCTGGAAAGATCCTTGAGAGTCTATCCCAATGCTTGGGCTGGGTAATCCATATTTTAATTGTGTCTCAAAACCAGCTTCTTAACAGTTTTTAAAACTTTGTGATGATGAAGGTACTGCAAACTCCACAGTCAGTCTCATCTAGCACTGTCCACAGCATTAGAAAGTCTATTCTATGTCTAAGTGGTGGAGAACAGATAATAAAGTTCCTCTTTAGGGATAACTTTCAGTCTTGAAGATTATGTTATCCTAATCTTTTTAAAGACTATTTCTTTCAATTTTTCCTTACAGACTGTGTTTTATATTCCTAGCCTTATTTTCCCAGCTCTTCTATATAGCCCTCCACACATAGCTGGATGTGGTGCTCCGGGCTGAGGCTTTGTCCCTGGAAAACACAATGAACTACTATTTATTATGTCTTACATTTTTACACCTGCCAATAGCACACTGAGTTTCTATTTTTCCAACGAAGTCATCTGCTGTGTGACCAAGGGTCAGATGAAATGCTCTTCAGAGAGATAGTGCAAACAACTGAAGGTGAGGAGGCTGTGCCAGGGCAGGGAGCTCTTGACTGCCATGTCCTAGACTTGCTTTCAACACACAGCCAACAAAAAATGCAAATCAATTATGTAACTGATAATTGTGGAAGTTTCCAAGGGAAAAAGGGAATTCTTCAGTGGTTATAGCTAGCGACAAAGTGACAAAGGAGTTTGATCAATACCTGTAGATATCTGTGTCTCTCCACTAACCATTCATTGAAGCAGTAGGAGACTTGGCAAAACTGTCTTCACCACTGCAGGGACCAGAAGTGAAATGATTTTCCATTTTAAGCAGCAGTGGAAACAGTGAAACAGGAATGAATGCACAAAAAGCAGAGCTCCCTGGTAAAATGATTTGAGGGCTGTCTTCTTTTACCTAAAAAAAAAACCCCAAAAAACCAAACCTACAAAAATGTGCGAAGAAATTTAGGAGCAGTAATTTTAGGCGTCTGGGAATTAATTAATTAAACTGTAGCCCTACACAGCCCATTGGTAAAGAACTGGTGCTTGGATAAAGCTGTTGTAAGACTGTGTAATCAGTAGCACATGTGGAAAGATGCTGAGCACCTGAGCCAATGCTGGTATGACGCAGACGCCAGGCTCAAGGCAGCTTGCCAAGAGTAGTCCACTGTCTGGTGACAAAAGCATTACGTACCTCATACGTAGTATGGATTGGGTTGAGAATACAGCAGAAGATGTAATTCAGAGGACCCATGCAAAAGTCACTAGTGGTAACAAAATTTAACCTGAATTCTTCTGTATTCAGAAGGACGCCGTTGCAAACTGGCACTAGGTACATAAGAAATGTGCAAGATATAACATGTGAGCAGGAACTGATTTTCATCAGAGGTAACAAAACCCATCTGCCTGCAGAAGGAGCTGCCCAACTCAAGATCAGAGTGGAACTAAAGTCCTCCTTTAAAAGAGGCAGAAATTTGAGAAGTCAGAGAACCAAAACGGCTGCACCAAAGTACAGAATTACTCAATGTTAGAATCAGTCCAAATGATCTCTGTGGAAAAAAAAAAAAAAAAGAAAAAAAGGAGCCATTCAAAGTTTATCCCAAGTAAGATACTTGCTGTAAATCTAAAACCTGTAGAGTACAATCCAGTTACTAGGAGTTTCAGGAGGAATGTGAATATCAGTTCTGAGGTGGGAGTTTGTAGCTAGGTTCAGTGAGGCCTACCTGCAAAGAGGACTTTGCCACACTGTGATTAGAGCATGAGCTCTGTAGGCTACCCAACAACTGAAATGTTAAACTTGTGGGAAGGCTGGAATAGACTTGGATTGCTTTAGAGAACTATTCTCATTGTATGAAGCATTTATGGCATTCCTTATGCTTTACCGAGGATTATATGCAAGCCGCATACAGCTTCTTAATGAGGGCTGAGTGGGTGTTACTCCCTGATTCTCCACCAGTCAGTAAACTTAAATAAAGGCAGCGGACTGTCAGGGCTGCACCATGGGGATAGGTCCTTACAAGCACTCCTGGCAGCTCTTCAGACAGAAACAGAAGGGTCCTAGTTGCCAGAACACTCTGCCTTTAGGGGCAGCAAAAAGAGCTGATTCCAACTAATTCACAGGGAGCCCTGGGCTCTGGATCAGACCAGTTCTGGTTCTCATCCAGTCTTCAGGCAGTCACTGCCACCCGTACAGCGGCTGAGCCCTGCCCTGTGGATAGCCCCTTTCCTTCTGGACAGGTGCTGGGTGTGTGTTAACAAAGCAATGTAAAGCACATATACTGAATTCATAATTTGTGCCCTGGTAACGCAAAGAAACACAGTTAGAATGGCACAGAGCTGTGTAACACTACTACGACTACCGAATCACTCGCGCAACTGCGTTCTGCCAAAAATCTCGAAGAGGATATTTTAAAGAGCAAAGCAGCTATTTAAGCCCACCCTGCCCTTTCCGTTCCCCCACACAGCAGGTAGATAAAGGTTCCTGTGCCGCCTCAGGAAGGCTCAGCCCGGGTACTGCTGAGGTGTCGCTGGCAGCATAGGCGCCCACAGGATAGAAAACCGAGGGGCAAAATGAATGTCCTTGTAGATAGCGATGAGGAAAAACCCTGCGCAGCGAGTGACCTGCTCGTTAACCGGGGAGCGCCGAAACAGCCGGCACAGCCGCTCCGTTCTCCTGGGGCGGGAATGCTGATGGAAAATGCCAGCCCAGCAGCCTCCCAAGGCCAGCGGCGAGGGGAGATCTCTGACTGCAAGGTCAGCGTGGTTAATCTTTCCCCCGGATAACTACAGCCGGCTCGGCGGGCCCTTCGGACCAGCCGCGGTTTATGCAGCCATCCCTTCCCCATCCCGCTCCCGGCCCGGCCCCTCGGGCCAGCCCGCCCCGGGGCGGAGCCCCGCTTTCCCCAAAAGCCGCCGCGGCTGCGGAGGGGAAGCGGCGCTGGGATTTGGGAGCGGCGGGAAGGGCTGCACGGCGGGACGGGCAGGGCTCGGCGGTGAGTGGGGAAGGGGCGGCTGGTGCTGCCGCCCTCAGCTCGTGAAGGGTGGGAAACCATTTTTCCGAGTGTAGTTTGGGCAGTCGTTGTTGTCTCCCTAGACACGAATCCGTTTTAAATAGTTAAAACTGCCATGAGCTCGGGTATACTGTGCGATTAATACGCTAGCGAGGTTTTCAACCAATGTATAATTTGATGTGTGGCCTTTCAAATCTGTTCCCCTATCGACCTCTTAGAGTGATTGGATCTTTTATGGAGCCCGGCCTTTTGGGTTTAGTCCAGTCACGCCGTGATTAAAAGAAAGAAGATTCTCGTCTGACCCCTGCAGAAAGGGCGTGGATGAATCTCGGTATTAATTCAAACCAGTGTCCTGTAGGGTCGAGCATCCCCTCTATCATCATTGACGTTCAGGATACGGCAATGTATATTTTGTAGAGACAATATCTTTCTAGTAAAAGTGGAAACTTTTTTTTTTTTTTTCTATAATGATGGCTGGATTGTCTTTTTAACTAGTTCCCTACTCACTCAACTGATACAGAATTCTTCTGAGGAGACACTTAACTATTTTTATTGATATAGGGAAGAAGTTCTGACTAAGAAGCAAGCCAAGAATTTGGAACATAAGCGGGAAATGAGACACCTGAAGTCATGGGGCGAAATTACTGGCTGGTGTGTCTTTTTGAATTTTTTTTTTTTTTTTCTGAGAAACACTCTCCCTTTTTACTCTATTTTTTTCTTCTTCTTCATACTTCTTCCTAAAGTATGGAAATGTAGAAGGGGACTGGAGGTTAGAAGTTGAAAGATTCATATGGTTAGTTTAGCATACTGGCAGGAGATGAGACTTGAAAGCTTTTCAGATGTACAGACCTTGACCTTCACCTTGGGATCTGTCAGAGGAAGAGTATACTATAATTTTTTTGCATTAGGGTATCCTATTTATATATTGAAGCGTCAACTAATATTTTTAAATCTGTGTGCAAGTTGAAAACTTTATTTGACCGTGCTCAGAATTACATAGCAAAAGTGTGTAGCCTTCATTGCATAGGCGTGGTGAAATAGGAAACTAACAGAAAAATGATGCATTTTAGTTTTATTAGCGTTACGGTATCTGTGATAGGTGAAAACTTGTTTTAGTATGTTGAGGGGGCTTAAGTATCAGTTTTGATGAGTTTCTCAGGAGTACAGACTAGGTGTGTGGCAGATAGTGGGCACACTGAGCTTGGCTTTGTCTCTCTTAATTAAATGATCTGCCATTCATCGTGGCAGAGCAGGATTATAAGGAACTTGAAGCTGGAATTGGCCGCCCTCCGATACAGTGTCCTATCCATGTGGCTCTGCCTCGTTCATATTGAAAAGCTGGCATGGTCAAAGCCCGTGTGTCCAGACCTCTGTACTGTAACTCTTTTTTGGCAGTACAGTGAGATGACCTTAGTTGCCTTTTTCTTGGTTTTTGTCTTGTTGTTTCTTTTTTTTTTTCCCCTCCATCAATTGTGTTCTTTGTATCAGTCTAAACAGTAAGATGGATTTTTGTGCATGTAGACATTATGTTAAATGATGTGGTCTTTAGCTTCTTTCTTTTTTCCTCATGTGTCAGAAGATCCAGGTGACTCATCATGAAGATGATAAAAGGAAAATTAGAGCTGCAGAAACTGTTCAGCCCTGCTGAGTGTCTGCAACTCTGAAAATTCGTTTAGGTGCTGGGTTACTGGCATTTCTAGAGGAAGTGACTAAAGAAGGTTCAGCTGTACAAAAGGCAGGGCTAAGTAACTGGTGTATTTGTGATATTTTCCTGTTAAGCAGAGGAGAATAACAAGGAGTGTAAGTCCCAAGGGAAATATTTTCAAGTACAACTTTTCCATAAAATTCATTGGCAAAAATAACTGTAGAATGGAATGTTTAGGGGGATATTTTAGAAAATGGGGAATGAAAACTATTTATATTGTGAGGAAGGGGGAAAATAAGATGTTGGAGAGAAGTGCTTGCTTTTGGGAATGGCAATCTTGTATTGGCTGGACTAGTTTGAAGTTCTTATCTCTTTTCTAATATAATTGGATCACTTTAACATCTTGCTGTAGTTAGCTATGAATTATGGTCACTTTGTCAAAGTCACTTAATTGACACAATTTTCATGTAACATCCACAAGAATGACACTGGTAGCAGAAATAGGTCTGAATGGAAGCCAAATGGTGTATGCACTCTTATTTTCTGTCCAAGTGTACCAGCTCAGCTCATGCTAAATAATGTTGGTAACTGGAAAAAAGGGAGTTCTGTAATAGCTGCAGGGGACAGTCAAACTAGTTCAGCTTGCTAAAAATCCTTGGAGGCTATTCACTGCAGTGCTCCTTAACATTGTGCCTGGGAGACAAACTTGCTTTAACCTTTCATGGTGAGGAGAGTGGTGGCCCAAATACATAGCAGACACTGATTTGAACCCAGATGCCTTTCTGTGGTATTTCTGTCTTTCTTCTGATTGTCAAAGGTATGCCTTTTTTTTTACACTTACTTTTTTTTTCCCTCTCTTTACTCATGTTTGAAAGGCTCATTTTAAGTGGACCAGGCACAAAATTTTTAGTAAGTGTTAGCATGTATATTTATGAGATGCACTTACAGTAGTGTTATATATATTCCTCTTTCACAGAAAGAGGAACCAATAATGCCAGCACTGAACTGGAAACCCTTTATCTATGGTGGTTTAGCATCAATTACTGCAGAATGTGGTAAGTGTTTGCTTTAAATGTTCATATGATTTTCTTTACTCGGATAGTCTCTATGTAAAACAAGTTTGGTTCCATGCTGCCAGTGACAGAGTAGTATATGGTGGTCTGCAGCACAGAGTTTTTCCTTAATGCTGCCTAAAGAGTTGCTCTGAGCTCTGTTGCAGTGTCAGAACACTTGTGTCTGTAAACTCTCATCCCTGGCTAGTCTTGTTTTTATACATATTTTGCCTCTGTGTTTTATTATTTGGTGTTTGTTTGGTCTGGTCCTAGACAGTGGTCATAAGTAGATGCAGCTTCTGCTTGGCTGCAGTAGACAAGTTACACTCTTAACTTATACATTTTTCTCTTAGCTTTACTGAGTATCTATGTTGCAGTTTAAATTATATTTTCTTGAATGTAAGTGGCTGCTTAGATTTGAATCCTTAAATTCAATAGTGAGCAGCCCAGAATCGTTGTTGTGAGACAGTGTATCTGATGTTTTAGGCCTGCTCTAAAGGCAAATCTAAAATACCAACAACTTCATGAAGTTGTATCTGAAATGCATGTACATGAAAATAAAGGAAATTTGGCTTTTAATTGTAGCAGGACATGGTTGGGCATGTGGTGGACTTGCATGCAAGTTTTGTCTAGTGAAGTAGATGCAGTATAAAGTTACACTTAACTACTGTTTTGTTTTCATAGATTAGTTTGGGTTGGAAGGTCATCTGGTCCAGCCCCCCTGCTTTAAGCAGGGACATCTTCAATTAGATCAGGTTGCTCAAAGCCTTCTCCAGTCTGACTTCCCAGGGATGGGAAGGATTTCTACTTAGGAAATTTGTGCAAACTTGAGTTTGAAACCTGTCATTATTTGACTTGACTGAATATGGCCAGTAATGCCAAAAGCTTTTAAGGAAGACACACAATTCATGAAAGCTTTGCTTGTCTGGTAATCCTCTTTTGAACAGATGTAGTTAATCCTGATTCTTGTTAGTGCTTAGGTGAGTATGGAATGTTGAGGTGATCTTTTTCCTGGATGGATATGGTTTCTGAATCCTTTCACAGGGGGAGCATGGAGAATATGAACTGAACATAACATAGCAGTGGTGACAGGAAATCAGTAACAGAAACAGGTACTGCTGCTACAGCTATTTCAGATGCCAGGCCAGAATCTGTATAGCATGCCCTACAGAATTTATTTGCCTTCAGTGGTGTCCCCTTCAAAGGTGTTGGTAGAATACATGTGCAAACTCAGTGCTTGATTGGGATTGTGGAGTCCTGTTCAGTGTGGCTGCTTACAGCTAGGCAATGCCGGGCTGCCTGAAAATATAGTGAGTGTAGAACATGAACACAGCAGGTAGGCAGGGGCTCGGACAGGCCTTTAGGAGAAACAAGGTGATAGAATGTGAATCACTTCTTTAAAAAAAGTCTTGGCAAGAAAGGCTTCTTTCCTCCAGTGGGAGTACTTTTATATATAATTGTATAATAAATGTTGCTGTTTCTTGTATGATGTACTCTGTTGTCTTTGGTTAGGTAGGTAATAAATTATTTTTCTCACTGATTTTTTTTTTTTTCCCTTTAAGGTACTTTCCCCATTGATCTGACCAAAACACGTCTCCAAGTCCAAGGTCAAGTTAATGATGCCAAATATAAAGAGATCCGCTACCGTGGAATGGTGCATGCACTGGTCAGAATATGCAGAGAAGAGGGACTGAAAGCCTTGTACTGTGGGTAAGATAAACTGAGTTGCAGCAGCAGCTTATGAACAGTCTGTTGATATAAGTCCTTTGTATGTGAATTTTTGGGTTTCAGGATTACAAGGTATTTGGCTAACCTTAATCTGGAATTTTAAAGAGCCAGCTTTGACACCTTCGGAGCTGCACACTGTCATTGCATTTTATGTTTTAAAAAAGATTTCAGCTTTAAAAAAACCCAAAACTCAAACAACAAAACTTAAATGAAACAAAATAGCTAAGCATAAGGTTATTCTCTATGATGCTGTATGGTTGTTCCATCTCATAACTGAAATTTAATTTACCTTTGTCTATAAATGAGCATGCTTTTCTTCAAAACATGCAGGATGGTGGGGGAACTACATTTCAGACATGACTGCCAGCTGTTTTATAGATTACAAGTTGAAGCATGGTCTAATAGTAATAATCCCTTAATGGTTCATTCATGTTCTTGCAGGCTCTATTAAAAAAAAACAAAAAAAAAACCCCAAAAAAACCTAAAAAACCCCAAACCTGAAAAGCTCCAAAGCTTGTTTTATCTATAGTGAGTTTAAATTATTGAATTAAATGAACAAATATTTCCCTGCTTGTTATCTCTGTACTAGGTAGACTTTTTTAATGAGTTTTTGAGATCTTGAACATAAACATTATTGATGTTTTTACAGGATTGCACCAGCAATGCTACGACAAGCTTCATATGGAACTATAAAAATAGGCACTTACCAGAGCTTAAAAAGAATGTTTGTTGAGCGTCCAGAAGGTGAGTGGTTATTTTATGTTTAACTGAGGACTGGTTTGCTTGAAGCTGATTGCTTCCATTTGATATCTTACTGTGGCATTTGAACAAGTCTACTGAGAAGACATTCCTTATACCAGTTACAGGAAAGGTAGTCATCAAGGGTAACTTGTCAGAGCAGGTTTTATGGCTTCTGTAGCCAGCAGTCTTTGGTTAAATGAGGGGGGGCACCATCCTGTCATAATGCATATCAAGCTTTGTAAATCTGCAGCTAAACTGTTTGTTTGTGAAATAGATGAAACCCTCATGATGAATGTTCTGTGTGGAGTTCTTTCGGGAGTAATCTCGTCAGCTATTGCCAACCCTACAGATGTCTTAAAGGTAATTATGTAGAACATGTCTTTTTAGTTTTTGTTCTCTCATTAAGTAAAGACAGAGTCTCCTGATGAATATAGGATTTGTTTTGTAACCCTATTTATTCTCATCTCTTAACTCGTAAAAAATCAGAAACGTCTGGAATTCTTAGAATCTCCTTGTGGTCCATACTAGTAATTTGGAAGTATGCATGAGGAAGGTGAAGGCTGGGGAGGCAGTTAGACTGACATTTTTCTGAGTGTGGGGGGAGAATAACTTTGCTGTAGTGTTTTTGTGTGGCAGCCACACTGCATATTTCACTGCATACTTCTTGGTAACACTGTACACTTAGATGTTTCTAGAGCTCAAAATAGGTGAAGATCAATTAATAGGCAAGAGTTCCAGTGAATGCTACTTGTACTATATGTTTCCTTAAAACTGTAGAGAGACTTTGCAAACCTGTGTTCCAAGGAAATTTTTTTTTTCCTCTGGCATCACTCATTTAAAGTGAATTAGTGAAACAGTAACTTCTTTAAGCATCTGGTATCTTAATCATAGTCATAAGTTATTTGAAACAGTTGATAGTATTTATCTGATAAAACTGAAGCTGTTCCTAATGAAAAGGAAGTCAAGAAAACTCTATGTTCTTCTCAAACTACTAAAGAGCTTAATCCTTCATAGTGCTATTGTGGTTATGTAGTGACCTTTCAAGTATAAGCTTTTATTTCAAGTGTGGCTTCAACTAGTTACTTCCTAAAATTATGTCCACTTACCAAGTCACTTGTTGGCAACTTGTATTTGGGAGTTACCTTGCAGGTTCCTAAGGATACTCTTATAAATCTGCAGGGTTGAAGGCCATGGTTCTCAGTGACAGAAATATGAATCTTTTTAACCTTTAATTTCAACGTGTTCCCGTGAGAACACTGTAAAGGACATCCTGCAGAACCCATCTGCCAGCCTTATCTAAAAGGGCCATTACCCATACAGAAATAGAAGTGACTTAATGCAGCTAAGCATTCAGCCACATACTTGTTCAAAATGAGCAGCTGTATTTAGAAAGCTAAGGCAAAAGATTGCACTGTAGTTGTGATAATGTCAGCCCTTGCTTTTGTATTCAAAGAGGAATTAACTTTATTATTTGCAATTGTAACTTAATTGTTTAATCTAGTTTTATTATTTTATTGGTTGTATTTATCTTTTAATTGTATCTTCAAATGAATCTCAGATCAGAATGCAAGCTCAAGGCAGAATGATTCAAGGAGGAATGATGGGCAACTTCATACAGATCTACCAAAAGGAAGGCACTAAAGGATTATGGAAGGCAAGTTTTTTTTTTTAACCCTTATCTTGCACTTCAACTACACTTCCTTGCTCAATTGAATGTCATGTAATCCTACAGTGTTCTCAGCTGAAATATGGAGGATGTAATGGCTGTCATTTGTCATGACTGTCTCACTGCTTTTTGGGGCAGGGTTACAGCCAGTCTGGTGTGTGAGGATTAGCTGCCAATTAGGAGAGGGAAGACAAATGTAGGATTCAAATAGGATGACTGGCTCTAGAAAGAGTTCAACAGCACTTCGTATGACATCTCTCAATCTGTGTGTTCTTTAAATATATGTTTTAAAGCATATGCTAAAGAACATTTGGAATCAAAGGAGCTACTGAGCATCCTCTCTAGCTCAGGAATTCCTGTGTTCAGTCTTATAGGTTGTCTTTTGGGCCAGTTGTAGTCAATGACTGTATAACAACTGAAGAACCAAAATGGACAATTGTTTTGAAATAGCTGGAAAATAGGAATGTTTTTCTATTAGTGTGGCTCTCTTACAAAATTTCTTGATCTCCAGTTTTCTATTAATCCTCCTTCCTCTGTCAGTTTTTCAGCTAGCAGCAAAGGAACACTTGTTTTGAGCTTTTAGCTGACTGTTGATGCAAGAATTGAGGCGTTAAACAGAGATAGAAAATAACTTAAAGTATCTAAAGTTGCCATTCTGTGTGGAGAAGTTATCTGTTATTTCAAATTTCTGATTTTGGAGTACATACATCTAAGATTTGTACTAATTAACCTTATTTGAAGTTGCAATGTTCTTAACAAATCTGTGATGTCTAGCTTTGCATTATATGAGCTTGGCTTTTCTAACAGTGCACAAAGGTTGACTTTAAATTTCAGCTATATTCTTTCTTTTGCCAGGGAGTATCACTGACAGCACAGAGAGCTGCTATTGTTGTTGGAGTGGAGCTGCCAGTGTATGACCTTACCAAGAAGCACCTAATTATGTCTGGCTACATGGGAGATACAGTATATACTCACTTCCTGTAAGTTTGTATAACTGGTTGTGTAGCTCATGATTGGGTTGCTCTTGCTACAGGGGAGATGAGTCTTTTGGTTTTTCTAACATCTGTCTAGATGTAAATACACTTCTGATGTGTGTGTAACTTTTAATGTAATAGCATCTCAAATGGTAGCATATAGCATGGAAGCTAATTTTATTTAGCATTTGGATTTACCTTTCTTTTGAAATACGGAAATTTGTTTTGTGGGTGGTCTGAATCATTCAAATTTGCAAATTGAGGTTAGAGGAAATTTACAGTCAAATATTATTCCCTGGGCAAAAACATTTTTTTCTAGCATACTGTATGTAAGGGCTGTATAGCAAATCCTCAAAATTATGCCTTTAAAGTAAAAGAAAAGTAACTTTTCACATCTATTAGCTGATTTTTACATTACATGGTCATTATTTTTGTGTGTTTAGTGGGAAGGGGAAACTCTTGTACATCTGTGTGGTAGATCAGATTTCAGTAAAGCCTTATTTTATTAGTTCCAGTTTTCTTTGTGGGTTAGCTGGAGCCCTTGCATCCAACCCAGTTGATGTTGTAAGAACACGCATGATGAATCAGAGAAGCCAACAGCATGGGGGGCCCTCAGCCTACAAGGGCACTTTGGATTGCTTGTTACAGGTAAGTAGTTCATGTATCATCATAAATAGAAACTGCTGCCGCCAAGCAGTGATTTTGCTGTAGAGCTCAAAATTGTTCTGTTTTCCCTAATAGCTTAGATACGCTTTTTGTCATAATGCCTAAAAGTACTATGCTGTCAGTAATGCACTCCAAGTGTGAAAAGTATCTACTGTCTTGAAAGAAAGGCAGGAAAAAAAGTTAGTGTCTGCTGCAGACCCTTACTTCCTTTGGCTGTTTGGATGAGGAGAGGAGGGCTCTCAGCAGCGCTCCCTTGCTGGGCTTACTATGTCAGCCTGACACGAAATTATCATTTCGTAGGTCAGTCCTTGAAGAACAAGATCTTCTGGAACAGATGGTTTTCTATGATGCTTACTGCATAATGGAAAGCCTAGTACAGCCAGAGGCAAGGTCAGCCTCTGATTTTTTGGTTACTTTGATTTGGTTTCTTAAGTCTCTAACTTTGCTATGAGGTCAGACCCTGGTGGCCTTTTACACGGGAAGAATGGATATTAAGCTGTTGCTGTCCAACTGTTGACTGAACAGTCCAATTGTCCAGTGAAATTTTTGAGGTCCATAAAGCAAACTGAAATATTTCAAGGGACATTAAATTAATTTTAAATTTAACCCTTAAATTTAAATTAAGGTTACAGGACTAAGCCAACCCCTTGTCTGGTACAGTTGTGTTAGATGAGATGCTGTCTGGATTTCTCACTAAAAAAGAATCACATAAGTATGTTCTTATGTTTGTTTTTTTTCCTAGACATGGAAGAATGAAGGCTTTTTTGCTCTGTATAAAGGGTTTTGGCCAAACTGGTTAAGACTTGGTCCTTGGAATATCATTGTATCCTTTCCAGAGGTGTGCAAAATATGAAGGTAGCCATACAACAGCAAGTATTGTTTTTTGCAGAATTACTCGGTAAGGGAAATGTGATATCAGCACAGATATTCCCTTTTATTAATGAATGGAAACCCTTGCAGTTGACAGATTGGTGTTTTTGTGTGGTTTTTTTTCTTTTTTTTTTTTGTTTGTTTGTTTTTTTTAAGCCAACTGCTTCCAGTCAGACTGAATTTGTGATTCACACTGAGTCAATACTAAAATATGAGCTTGCAAAAAATTTTTGGTTCTTCCAATTTCATACCTGTCCATTTCCTTTGTTATGAGACTAGTTTTAATCAAAGTTGACCAGATGAATTAGGAATGGGGGCTATTTCCAGAACTGGGGGAACTGTTGGCAGTTACTCATGCAATCTTTTTGTTTATCTTAGTCTCACAATTTTGGCTTTGTTTCAAGAGTTTGGCTTTGATCAGAGCCCTGGGAAGTGGGTTGGTTAAAAACGTTTTTTACAATAAACAAACCTTCTTTAGCCCATCAAAGCTAAGTGAGTAAAGACTCTTAAGGGCTTTTGCAGTATTGTCCTGCTTCCTCAGTCCTGTGTTTAAGATCCTGAGGAAGAGGGGTGGTGGGAAAGTAATTTGTATCACCAGCCTTAAAGCGAGTTTCATTATTGTGCAAAAAAGTGGCCAACCTGCAGCATGGCATGGGAAGGAACAAGGAGTGGAACACAGCTGCACACAGATGCAGCTGACCTTCAGTAGTGAAATGACCAGTTTTCACTGCATGCACAAGAAACAGTTTTCCTTAATCAGCTGTGCCAGTTCTTTCTGACCTATGAACAGCTGAAGAAATTGGATGCCTGACCTGCTGTGTACAGGATTCTGTTAATGTACTATCCGAGCTCAGAGCAATGTGCAAGTTGTCTTGAGTGTTTGCTCTTTATTGTCTGAGCTGCTGCAGCCAAAGGAAGAGGTCACTGCAAGACTGAATGAGAAGGACCTGGAAGTGATTTCAAGGCAAACTGGCTCCTGTAACCATGGTTTGTGCACGTGATTCAGTGGATGATGTGCACTGCTTTTCAGACTGAACCAAATGTGGTGGAATACCTTCTGTCAACTGTTTCAATGTTCTTGAATGTAAAGATCTGCAATGCAACTTTGTGCATCTGAGTCTCAAAGCATAGTCTTTTGTTTATAAGAGTCAGAACAGGCTTTTTTTTCTACTGTGTTTCCATAGATTTCCATAGAGGAAGGAAAAGAAAAATATTTCTGTAAAGGAAAAATGTATTTCTGTAAGGGAAGATAAGCAGAACCAAGGAGCTGGGCTTTTCCTGCTTCCAAGAATGTATGCAATTTGATTGTAATAGCTTAAAGCTTCCAGTTAATGGGAAGTGTCACAAGACATCTTTGCCTGCTTTCAGGTTGGCAAAAATAACTACTGCAGTGTAAAATCTGTTTCTAAAGCTTTCCTGTCTAAGTCCTGAGATGTCTGCATAATTTTTTGGGAATAATCCAGCTTCATTAGCAAGTGTGGTTGCTAGTGTTGACAGTTTTGCATATCTTGAAGAAAGTGGCTTCTTTTTCTTCTTGATTTCAGCAAAAATGATTCTTCAACATATGTATATGGAAATTGCAAGTAGGAATGAAGTTCAAACAAGTTCATGCCCATCTGCTGATCTTGCAGAGAAACTTTCTGTGCCTCTTCCATCCTTGGGAGGAACTGTTGGTTACTGGCTGTTTGACACTGAGCAGTCAGGCTCTGTCATGTGGATGCCTATCCAAGAACCAACCCCTCCAAAAGTGATTCAGACCGCTTTCTTCCTTTTAAAAGGACACCCAAGTCCAGAGCTAGTGAACACTTCCATACGCCAAAGAGGCTCAAGTTGCTGTTACAGGCTAGGAAACGCTTGATGTGGAAATTAACCACAGCTTCTATAAACATTACCTTTAGGCTTTAAGGTATATATCAACTTCATGGCCATTAACTCAACAGTTATCTCAAGCTTCTTAAATGCTGTTGTCGAATTCCAGGGAAAAAGGAATATGTGAGATGCAAGTTGTAGGAGGGTTCTTCTGTATTTACAGAAGGCAGCAGAGCAGGAGCTGTAGCTTTGGAATTTTGTGGCCTTGTGTTAATCTTCTACACATTTTTCATAGAATTATGCATTCCACTTGAAAAAGTTTCATTGCAATATTAAAATTGTTATAATCACTTTAAATTACTAATTTTGAGTTCACAAATAGTTTTTGTTTTTTTTTTTAAATGCACAAGGCACTTTCTTAAGGTAAAGTATTTTCTATATATGGGGGTTTGCTGATGTGCAGAGTATTTCCCTTACAACTTTCTGTGCTTTAATTAAAAAAAAATTGTAAATATTTTTGTACTATGTAAACAAAGTGTATGTTTTACATTTTCAAGCCTATTAAAAGCATTAAAATGTCAATAACTTAGAACTGCTTTCAGTTTTGATGTTTCAAATGCTTCAAGGTGCTTAACGAAGGAAAGCTGTTTCTGGCATTGAACTCTGCCGTGGCATTGGTTGTTTAGCCAAGGCGTACTGAAGTTGCTTGTAGTTAAAAGCTTGTGTTCTTGTGGCTGAAGAACATGCACTGACCCCAGGTTTTTGTTGTTCTTTGGCATATCTTAAACAGCAAGACCATTTCCTCCTCTGTTCCAGAAACTGTTTTGTCTGAAACAGATCACTCAGCTTAATTCTGTGTAGCAACAGAATAAGTTTATCATACGTGTAACCAGAGTGGATTTTTTAAGATAATGGATTAACTCTGAAGGAGATGAGGAATCTGCCAGTTTGGAGTGACAGTAACTGCACCAGTTAATCTCTGGGGAAGCTGCAGAGGATGAGATGGATTGGAAGTGACTGCTCAGCCCCAAGAGCAACAAAACAGTCAAACAGTGGGTGAGGATTGCAGCTGAACAGGGGCCAGGGTGTGCTCAGGTGCCTGAGAAGGCCAATGCCATCCTGGTCTGTATCAGCAGCAGTGGGGGCGAGCAGGACCAGGGCACGAATGCAGCATTGGGGAAGTCACATTTCAAGCTCTCTGTCCAGTTCTGGCAGGATATTGAAGTTCTGGAGTGTGTCCAGGAAAAGGCAGTGCTCTGGTGAAAGGGCGGGAGCAGAAGTCCTGGAAGAGCTGGGGGTGTTCAGCCTGGAGCAGAGGTGGCTCAGGAGTGACCTTATCACTTCTCACACTGCCTGAAAGGAGGGTGAGGCCAGAGGGGGTCGGTCTCTTCTCCCTGGCACTCAGCGACAGGCTCAGAGGACAAAGCCTCAAGCTGCACCAGGGGACCTTGAGGGTGGACATCAGGGGCAGTTTCTTCTCAGAGCGGCTCCCTAGACACTGGCACGGGCTGCCCAGGGCTGCGGTGGGGTCACCGTCCCTGGAGGTGTTTAAGGAATGCCCGATCTTTTCCAGGCGACCCCGTCACCCTGCGGCCACACCCGCGGGCCGCCCTCGCTCCTCCCAGCCGCCGGGGGGCGCCGTCCCGCCCGCCGGCCCG
>VWZN01005607.1:202974-214611 GCA_013396955.1 Regulus satrapa | reverse complement strand
CCGGGGGTGGCGGCGCAGGGCGGCCGGGCCCTGGGCGGTGCTGCCGGGGCTCCGCAGCCCCCGGTGCTCCGCAGCCTCGGTGCTCCCGTCTCGCCTGGCTCCCCGTGGAGCCTTCCCCAGGAGCCTCATGCTCTGGCTGGCAGGGGTTCGCAGGCAGCGCGGTGCCAGCTTTCCCCTTTCTCTGCCTGCCCTCGCTGCTTCTTCCCTCAGCCCGCCGGCCTCTGCCCTCTTGGAGTTGGGAGTTGTGGTCGTGGTGTTCGTTCTTTTGGTCCCCTTAAATAGAGCCTTAAATAGTCCCTTTGGTCCCCTTAAATAGAGCCTTACCAGGGCACAGCCGCTGGTTATTTCCTGGTACGAATTGCAGGCTCTCGAGCGAGCTGAGGAAAGCCAGGAGTAGTGATAAAAAGCTGAATAATTTGTAAGCACCACAGAGGACAGGATCTCCCACTGCATAAAATTCCAAATTCTGAGAAGGTGATTATTTGTGTTTCCCTCGTCTGCAACGGGAGGTGGAACAGAATGCTTGCATTCCTAACTGCACTTTTCGGGAGAGGGTTCGTATTTAAACAGGATCATAGTGCAAGATACAGTGCCATAAAATCAACAAAACTTGTTCTCAGCAAGTGTCTGAAAGCTTAGAACTCCAAAAGGGAGAGTGTAAAGCAATTCCTTCCTCAAGTGCACCTGTTTCATTTAATTCTTCCTGGTTTCTTTTCTTTTTTTTTTTTTTTTTGTGCAAGCAGTATGCAAAAAGTAAATATTGGCAGGCATCCAAAGTGATTGTAGAAGGATGTCCTGCTATCAGAGGGTGTTCTTAAGGATCTAAACCAGCTTTGCAACAAAGCAGGTACTCTGTTTGCCAGTGAGGACAACAGCGAAGCCAAGACATTGAGCTCTTCAGGGAACTGGGACAGTGGTGTCTCAGCTGTCCTGAAACTGGGCTCTGATAGATTCACTTTTCCTTCTGTATTAGACAGGAAAGAAACCCTGGCTCCCCTGCTGGGGTCAGCCCTGTTTTGGGGGATAGGGCACAGAGGTGTGTGGAAGTTGGACAATGCAATCTGTTTTTTCTCAGATAGTTGAAATCCCGATGGTTCTTTTTTCATCAGACTAATATTACCAGGCAGGGAATATTTTGCTAAGCAAGTTGTTTTTTAGAGAGATACCAATTTGTAGTTAAGCAGTGTTTTCTGCTTTTTACCCTACTGATGTTCTCAGGAAGCATACAATTCACCTTCATGTAGTTAAAGAGGGTATTATATTAGTTAAGTGTATATAACAGTATTTTTGTTTTTAAATCAATTTCTTCCATGCAGGCTAATTAATAGTCTCTGGTCATACTTAAATACAATTTATCTCAAGTTAATTTTTCCCATGTTTTTCTTGCTTAAACAAATTAATTTGGGCTACAAAATAATTCCTGTTCAGGAAATAAGCTCTTCAAATAGCTGGATTTTGTCTTCTGAATAAATTACGGCAGCAGTCTTGAATTTTCCTTGAATGTCTGGCAAGAAAACCTGACAAAACTTGACCCATCTGGCAAAAAAAAAAAAAAAAAAAAAAAAAAAGTTCCTGTGTGGTATTTCTAAATGCGTGGATGTTGTAGTTGTGTAAAGGTGTAATGGTTGGGCTCAGTGATCCCAGAGGTTTTTTCCTAAACTTAATGATTATCACACTGATAGGGAAAATGTCCATTGCATGCTTTTCTTCAGAAGTACCTGTCGTTTCCTCACCTCGCTGCTCTATAGCTGAGCCGCGCGTAGGAATTCCCGGCGAGTTATCTGACCAAAGCTTTGTGGTGTTTTGTGGCGAGCAGCTTCCCATCGAGGACTTGTGCAGCCTGACGTCCCAGTCGCTGCCTGTCCTGCTGGCAGCTGCCGTGCCGGAATCCACAGAGGATGTCCTTTTGAAGGGGTTTGCAACGCTAGGGATGGAGGATGAAAGGATTGAAACCGCGCAGCAGGTAAGTGAGTGACCTCCAAGATGCAGCAGCAGTCTTCAGGGAGCTCTGTTAGTTTCTGGGTGTCTCTCACCTAGCTTTTGGTGGGTTTGCTACATCTTTTGGGCAGTTTCCCGCATGCATAAGGGGGAACTTGGGAGGAAGACATCACCGAAGTCTTAGCTCTGAAGTGACAGGTACTTTTTGCGTTTGGTGTGGAAGCTAATGTGAGAATAAGGCACCCCTTCAGTAAAGTGGTGTTGCTCTTGAAGTAGAAGAACCCCCGCTATCTAATGTGACACCCTTGTTCTTGTGCAAAAAAAGCCAGATGAAATTCAGTCTTTCCCATTTTAACTCAGTGAAGGAATAGAATGGAGTATTTCTGTTGGAAGGGAGGCACAGTGAGGAATTTGTTTCATAGATTAATAACCAAATTCTGAAACAGCTCTGTTTTTAACAAAAACTCATCTTCATTTCATAGATCATAGATTTGATTTTTTTTCTTTTAAATTGATTGCATGTGATATCTATATTGTTCACACCATAAAATCTCTTCTAGTTCTTCTCCTGGTTTGCTCAGGTGCAAACACAGATGGATCAAGATGAAGGTGCCAAGTATAGGTACGTGCTCTACCTCAGTTCTTTTCCCTATAAGCAGTTCCACCCCTGAAGGAGTTCATCTTGTCCATTAATGTTAGCATGTGCTCACATTCAGCTGGTGGGGAATGGGGGAATGTGTCGGAGCAGCTGAAGCTTTCCAAGGCTGTGTGCCTCACTGCCAAAGGCAATTGCCCAGGTGGCAGAGCAGTTAAAGGGGGCAGAGCTCTCCTTCTGAACTGCCCAGTATATTTAGACAGGTGGAAATTAGTTTTGGCTTACAGACAGGGCTGTAGACAGAGGCAATCTGAGAGCTTTCCTGTAATTTTTCAATTGCTGCTGCTATTGGAATGGCATCCTCTGAGGACAAGGCTGTGTAAGCAGATGTGGCTGGTGGTCATTTCTCTTCTCACCATTTGGCTCACCAGTGACTATGGCTGTCATTCTGTATCTGCATTCCCTGCATTCCTTGACGCTTTGCTCAACTGCGGTTTTGAGTCTTGCCGTTCTGGTTGATTTTGTGTAGCTGACTTTCCCACCAGGCTCAGAAGAACCCCTTCTCACTGACAGTCTCTCCTCGGCAGTCTGAAGTACAGCTGAACGGCTTAGCTAGGTCTGCCGGTGGCTTTTATGGAAACTGAGACATCACAAACTTGCCCTTGGCCACGAAGAGCTGCTGCTGTGTTCCCTCTTCTGTTTTTCCTCTGCTTTTCTTTGGGCTGTTTCTTTCTCTTTTGCTCTGACATTTGAGGACGTGACTTTTCTTTAAAGCAGAGGGTGAGGCATATACTGATCCCGTGATCTGATCATTAAGAGCCTCAAAGGAGTAGCAGGCTTGCACTTTGTCAGCTGACGTGTTCCTAATGCTGCACACAGGTGCTCAAGTGTGCCATGGAAGGGCAGTGGTTTGCAGTGTTTTCTGCTTGCAGGAGGCCAGAGGTGCAGGAGGAAAAGAAATAAGTTCTTTGCCTGTTGCACATGGATACAGGGAATTGGTTTACTTGCAGCTTTGTAAGTGTGGTGAGATAGAAGTTTTAGCTGAGATCCAAGAGCAATTAATTTTTAATATGCTTTACATAAACTGAGTGCTTGACATTACATTTAGTTATCGTTCAGGGTTTTTGTCTGCATTGAGCCTGTAACAAATCTGGTGACTTTAGACACTGGATCTATTTCATTTAAGCCTCTTTCAATCCTTACAGTAAGTTTTGAGTCCTCTAGATAATTTCAGCTACTTCAGGAAAGAAAAAGTAATTTCTAAATGGAAACTGAAAATTATAGAGAAGAGACCCAAATTAACACCCCTGTTGGGAACATGGCAGGTAGAATTTGGCTGCTTGCAGAAGTCACTGTGTTTGTGCTGCCCATTTAGACAGTATTCACGTGCTCCAGAGCAGCTGTGGTGCAAGCTGCTGCTTTCTAGGTGGGCTTGCTGTGAGGAATGTCAGGGAAGTGGAGTGGCTATTCCAGACCCTTAAGCTCTGTTGTTTCTGAGGTGATGAAACGTCTGCTTGTTGTGCACTCTTACTTTGATGGAAGTGATCTCTTATTCCTAGGGAGAGAAAAGTGGTGGCAGTGTCCCTGCAGGCAGCTGGGTTTGCAAATACAGAAAGGGAAATTTTACTTCTGTTATCTGTTGATTCTCTTTTTTCTAGACAGATGAGGGATTACTTGTCTGGCTTTCAGGAGCAGTGTGATGCTATCTTGAATGATGTGAATAGTGCCCTTCAGCACCTGGAGTCACTGCAAAAACAGTATCTTTTTGTGTCCACAAAGACAGGAACGCTGCATGAGGCTTGTGAACAGCTTTTGAAAGAGCAGGTAATCTTTGATGGAAGGATTACTGGGAACTGCCAAGACATTTTAAATGAAAGTTTCTTTTTCTTGGGCTGGGAAAACATGAGAGCTGTGATAACAATCTGCCCATATGCTTTGGACCTAATTTTTTGGGTGTGTTTCACCTGCAACTGAGGTGTCAGGCTCTTGAGTAAAATGTTCAGTGTGTGTCAGTATATGCTTTAATGAAGAAAGCTAGCTTTTGTAACTGATGCCTGACAAGTGCACACCATGTTGGAATTAATAATTCATATCACTTGCAGAAGTATTTTGAGCTGGTTACTGCAAGATCCTTAGAGCTGGGGCCTTATTTTCCAGATACTTTCTTTTTCCTGATGAACTGCTGCAACAGTGATACAATTAATGCTATTTTTAATAGTCAGACTGGATAAGAGAGAACTTTTTAAGATCCCAGTCCTGAAATACAGGATTTCTACAATTCTGTAATACTGATGGCAGCACTGCTGTTTGTATGCAGCATTTTCTGTGGGATACTGACAAACCTGTAGTATGCATTATTTTAAATCCACTGCTGAAAATAATGTGGTCAGTCTCTGGTAAGAGAGAGCAAGAGAGAGCACTGCTGTATTCTGCATCTTTTGTTGTACTTAGCTGCAAGTTACTTGGAGCTGTTTAACAGTGGTGTGTACTGAGAACTGAAAGGGAGGCTTAATAATTTTATACACACATGTAGAAATATATATATATATATATATATTTTTTTTAAGCTGCTTGGTAGGTTGATGATTTTCTTTTATTTATTGTTTCTTTTAATAGTCAGAACTTGTTGACCTGGCTGAAAACATCCAGCAGAAACTTTCTTACTTTAATGAGCTGGAAAACATCAACACTGTAAGTATTATTTTGTTGTTAATAGTCTTAGAAAATGAAACTGTACAGGTCTTTTGAACTTAGTCACCAACAGTAATGTACTTAGGTTCCTTACAATGATGCCTTGTCTTGTTTTCCAAAGAAATTGAATTCACCTACGCTGTCCGTGAACAGTGAAGGATTCATTCCCATGCTGGCTAAGCTTGATGATTGTATTGCATATATTTCATCACATGTAAGTCATTCTGTACTAATTTTAGTTAACTTCTCACAACCACGTGTTCATACTTTTAAAATGTTTCTTTCCTATAAAAGATTTCTCTGCCAAATACAGGAAGAGGTTAAGGATGGTGCTTTATAAACTTAAGATTTTTTTAATTTAATATACTTATTATTTTGCTTAATTTTTGTAAAATACTGCTTTTAGTTTGTACAAGCTAGCTAGTTATATGAGTATTTTAAGTTTTGATAAATTTTTGACTATTACTATTTCTATTTAAAATGGATTTTTTTTTCTTTCAGCCAAATTTTAAAGACTATCCTGTATATTTGACTAAGTTTAAACAATGCCTTTCTAAAGCTATGCACCTTATCAAGACATACACTGTGAATACACTACAGAACCTCACAACCCAGTTAATGAAAAGGGTAAGGTGAATCAGTAAGTGGGAAGTGGAGCTGTACTAAAATGTCTGTTTAACATCAAACAGTTGTCTTTTTATTTTTTTGAGGGTGGGATACGTCAGCAGTTTTTTTGTGAAAATAGGTCAGTGCTGTGGTGTTTGTGTAGATTGTCCAATACTCAGCCAAGTGTGACGGAGAGATAGTGATCCAAAAATATTTAAAAGTAGTAATAATTTAAAAAAGGTGTAAAGTGAAGAAGCTGAAATGAGTGAATTGAAGTAGGTGAGCAGTAAGCCAGCGAGGGCCAGGGATGGATGGAGGACTGTGTCAGAGACACCAGGTGGCCAGACAGTTTGCTTCCCGAACCAGACTGTGCACTGGAGCTCTGAACTGGCTGCTGGTCTGTTGCCAAATGGGGAAGGTACACAAGAGAAGTAGAGATACTGTGGTGTTTTGTTTTGGAGATGGATTGCTTTGGAGACAGAGAGAGATTGAAGGGAATACTTGAAAAAAGTATACAGGAGCTGGGTGTTTCAGAATGGTAATCGTAAAGCACAACTCTGAATTCATGCTGTGATCCTTTCAGTATTACCTTCCAGTTCGGTGTTCTTGGGTGCTCTTGGTCGTGTAAATGTTCATTTATTCTGCAGTGGTTTTTGTAGCTGCAGGTAACAATCGTGGCAGGCTCCTATTAGTTTTGCTGGTATTTTTTGTTTCATTTTAAAATGTTGACAGTGATTCTAGACTGTCGAAGGGAGCAGACATCGTGTTCCAGGTGTTTATTCCCCCTCACTCCAGTGAGATTTAGGCATAAATGCGAGCAGGGAGGTGTTTTGGTCTCATTAAAATGTTGATAGTCTCATGCTGCAGCATTCTGGCAGAGCAGAGGGAGAGGGGAATGTCTCTTCCTACGTGCTTTGATTCTTTCTCCAAATAATTGTTGTGCACCTTGTGCTCAGTTCTATTACAGGCAAGGTTGGTGTCCTGAGGGCTAAGTGAAACTGAAAGATGCTAGAATTGAGAGCTGGCACACCTAGAGGAAGGAAATTTTGGGCAGTGTTCATGGAAAGTTGTGAAAGGGTATTCCAGGAGTGAAGATCTTGGTTAAGTGGCATTGAATTTTTTCATGTTTGGTACAAAACTAGATTTTTTTTTAATTAAAAAAAGGTATCAGACCTTGGTGTGATGCCAGTGGATTGCCCTGACTGAGCTGAATTTAAACAAAATTGAACATCTGTGATAATAAGCATGTCTAGAGAAATAATAATTCCTGCTTTGGAGTTGTAAGTATCCTTAAGTAGGATGTCTTTTCAAGAGTCAAATTACCTTTTCCTTCTCACGTACATGAGGGTTTTGTGGACTTTTTGTATCCTTTGAAACATCAGATGGCTTCTTCTGCTAGAAGTGCAGTAGTGGACCAGTGTTTTTTAGTTGTGTTCAAGTGTTGAGTCTTCCTTTTGTAACAGAACAAGGCTGTCAGGATTGGAAAGGGACTGAGGTCTGGATGTTCTTTGGTGATGCACACATGTGAGTGGAAGTTTTGATGTATGTTTGTAGAAGGATGATGATGTTGGTCACGGGGATGAAAATAGGAGGTGGGGATGGTGGAACTTTCCTGTCACCATTATGTTTCTAAGGAGGATCATCTCTCTCACTTCAGTAGGGATAAGGGGAAGAAAGCTTAATGTGTAAATTTGATCTTTGCTCTGCTTTGCTAGTGCTTAGAATTTGTCTGAGTTCAAGCTGTCTGCCCCCCTGGGCTGGGGAGCTGTAGGGGGAGCTGCCTCAAGAGTTGATATTGGGGTTGGAGCTTGAATACAAGCTGAAACTTACCTGCTCTGCCTTGGGACCCGCAGATAAAGGGGAAATTTGTTCCATTTTAGTACTACATATTAAGGACCAACAATCAGTACTGCTCTGGCAGGTCCAGAGAAAATTGTCGTCTCTAATGGAGAATATATTACTGAAAATATTCCTTTTCCTATAGAGGCTGTTGGATGAAACTTTTGGGTTGGGTTTTGTTCTTCCATCTGACTTTGAATTCTGAAACCAGCACGCCTTTGTTGGTGGGAAGTGGCAAAGAGCTTGTTCCACTGGAAGCATAAGCATAAAGAACCAATACCCTGTTTTAGAGCTTAATTATCTAGCCATTATATACTAGAAGCCAAATACAGTATTTTGCTTTTTAACCAATTACTCATCTCTTCTTTCAGGATCCTTCAGCTGTGCCAAATTCTGACAATGCCTTCACACTGTTTTATGTGAAATTCAGAGCAGCTGCTCCCAAAGTCAGAGTAAGTAGCTGGTAACTAATTTTTAAAAAGGAAATTATGAAAATGAGGCTTGAATTTATTAGTGTGAATGCAAGGATTGCATATTGTGCAAGTGTGAATGTCCAAAGACTGCATATTGTATTCATGGAAAAATACTATAAACTCTTCTCCAATTACTACAAAAAAGTAATTTACTGATAATACTTCTTTCTCTTCTTTCTCTTTTTTTTCCTTTTTTTTTTTTTTTGAGTAGACTCTTATTGAACAAGTAGAGCAAAGATCTGAAAAAATGCCAGAGTGAGTATGTCTACATAATTTATCTTCAACAGTTTTAAGTTTTGAAAATATTTGCTTTTGTTTAAGTACTGTTAAGCACAGTTTTTGTTTAAAAGAAAGTTCTAAAAATTGAAATTACGTAGACCTGAAGAGGGTATTGGAATGCATTTTATGTGTGCCAGAAAATGATCTTCAGGATGCAGTTACTGTTTTAATTTCTTGGCTAGGTATCAGCAAGTTCTCAATGAAATCCATCAATGTTACCTTGACCAGCGGGAGCTTTTGCTTGGTCCAAGTATTGCTAGCACTGTTACAGAATTAACCAGTCAGAATAACAGAGATCATTGTGCTCTGGTAGGTAAAGCAGTCATGTGTTTGTGTGGGTTGTGCTGTGTTTTAATCCCCTCTCCCCCAGGTAAAAGGATCTTACTTAATTCAGTCATTTACATGCAGAACTGTTACTGTTGTCGATCAGTTTGAATCATTAACATTCTACTAATATTTTCAAGCCATACATGTTTTGTTTCTGTAAAAACTCCACCCTGCTATAAACCTCACAGAGGGAGAAGGATAAAAAAGAAGCATAAAATGTGGTTGCTTAAATTTCAGAAACAAAAAAGGGACAGAAGTTGTACAGTGAGCTTTTATTTGGCTAGTAACATCTTTTCTTAGATGTTAGAGTCTTAAGAGTTCGTTACTTTTGAATTTCACAATACTTCAGCTTAATCATAGCTGTATTAATCACAACACAATGCATAATATATAGTAATAATCTCTTGTGATACTGATGCAAGGAAAATAGTTTAGTAATCAAGTATTTGTATTTCTGTGAATACAGGTACGAAGTGGTTGTGCCTTTATGGTCCATGTGTGCCAGGATGAACACCAGCTTTACAATGAGTTCTTCACAAAACCAACACCAAAACTGGAGTAGGTGGTACATGCTGGCTTTGTTTTACTGCATGTTGTATTTCGTTTGTTGTGATGTAGCAGACAATACTATAAGGCAAAGAGGGCTGCGTTCAAGTGGTTTGGTAATAACTAGCAAGATGAAAAACCAGGTTAATCACTTTAAGCATTAGGATTTTATGTTCTTGGGTTTTCTTTTTTCTTCAAGCAAAGCTTGAAGTTCCCATTCTCCATAAGTAACCTTTGCAAATGCTCTGTAGATTGTCTGAAATAGTTAAAAATACTGAGGTTCTTTGAAAAGAGGTGTCAAAGTTTACAGCTCTCAGCTGTTTTTGTACAGCCTCTTTTACACAGCCTGTAGCACAAGTGCTTTCATTTGCTTTGATCTGAAGTTAGGCTGATGAACTCCAGCTGCTTTTCCTAGGAGGATTTAATGAGCTGCCCTTACTGTCAAGGAATATTTGCGTGTTGCCTGTATTTGGGCTGAACAGAAGGCAGGATAATGGATGCCTGACGAGAACAGTGTCCCAGTCTCCTCTGCCTAAACCTAGAAGAGGCACAGGTTGTTGCTTCACACAGTAATTGCATTGTAAAAGTATTGTTAAGTTTTTTACAACAGACATGTAATAGTAAAGCAATTGAATAGATTATGCCCCTCCTTCAGTTCCCTGCTATGTTTTAATAATGATAATTGATTTTGAAATTTGGGTAGGTTATATTCCCTTGCCATAAAGTTGTTAACTAGTGTATTCCCATTAATATAACCGAGATACTGGTTTGGGGTGTTGCAATGTCTTAAATTGAGGGCAGCTTGAGTTGATCAAATGTGTAACCTGGAAAAAAGCCTGCCCGCTGCCCTGCCCATCCTTCAAAGCTAAAGCAAAACCAAAACTGCATAAAGCCTCACTAGAGATAAACCACAGTGCCATGGTAGGTCCAGTCTTTTCTGAGGAATTGTGGCCTTCAGTGAGGCATGTTTAGAATTTGAGGTGACTGAAATAGATTTGCTTAAGAATCAGTTTAGCTGTCTCAGTCCAAATCCTGGAGTAAACATCTCCAATTGAAATCAGTACATGTTGTTCACTCAGAAAATTTGTCACTGCTGTTCACACCAAGAATGAGAAGATACTTCTGACTTCTTTTGAATTTTGATACAATATAATTACCTAATTTCCTATGAGCTTGCTTCCTTTTTTTTACCTACATCTAAACAAAATATTTTAAGAAAAAAGTTTCAAATAGTAGCTACTATATTAGGTTTATCTTAGCATTATACTGATTTACTTTTCTGCAATGCTAAGGTGCTCTGAAGACATTACAGCCAGGTGTCTATGTATAGATAAGAGTTTACCAAAATTCTACCTAAGAGTAGAGATCTGAGATTGAGTATTGTTTTAAATAATGAGGCTGGTGAAACCTTCTCTTTTGTTTCTGCTTTTAACATGTAGAGTTACTGTTTTAAGTTGCTTATAGTGCTACAGGATGCAAAGGAAGAGGCATTCAAAATGTTTCTTCTGAGTATTCTTCCATGAGCATTTTTGTTCCCTGTCTGAGGAACTGAAGTGTTTTGGTCCTATTGACAGACATTCTTTGTCAATAAAAAACCCCAAATTGTGCAATAAACTGAATATCTTTATCACACTGGGATTACTTCAATGTTCTTGATGTTTATATTTCCAAGTCTAACTGGGAAATTGCTTGGATTTTCAGCTACTGGCAATAGCATTAGTGCCTAATATGTGATTAATGAAGGGAGCATTGAGAATGTCTGGAGTAAAAATGTCTAGAGTGAGTGCTGTTATTATCTTAACTGAGAAGAGCATCCCTTTGAACATGAAAGAAAAAAAGAAATATAAGTAGCATTTCTGGTGTGTCACTGCACTGATATCTAACTTCAGTTAGATTGGAAAGTGTGCTCTGAAATGTTGGTAGCTATTACGGAAAACATTACCAAGCTTCTCCTGCATCCCTCTTAGAGTACTCCTGGTTCTAATATGTTGAGTACTTGGAATCAGATGAGCCTTTTCTCAAGGGAAAATTTGGGTTACGATTCTGATCTCAGCCAGGAGCATTTTTTTTACACAGAAGCCAAGTAAACCAGTTTGCAGCATCTTCCCTTTGTGATTGGTTGGCATGGGTAGGTTTTTTGTTTGGTTTATTTTGGCTTTTAAAATTTTATTTTTAAATTAATTAAAATCTGTAACATCATTTTTAAGCAGTTGGTATGTCACATTTTTTAAAAGGAAAACTTTTCCTACTTTGCAGGAAATAGTGGGTTTATATTTTAAACAGTCTTGTCTAAAGTCTTCTATGACAGTTGTTTTCTCACCTTCCTTTCAAAAATCATTGCCA
>VWZN01005607.1:152427-202879 GCA_013396955.1 Regulus satrapa | reverse complement strand
TTTTGCTTTGTTTTATTTTTTCTTCTTAGTGAACTTTTGGAGAAGTTGTGTCTTTCATTGTATGATGTCCTGAGGCCGATGATCATCCATGTCATTCACTTAGAGACACTGTCTGAACTCTGTGGGATTCTCAAAAATGAGATGCTCGAGGATCATGTACAGAACAATGGTAACACATCGATTAAAGATCATTGGTTTTAAGTGTCTTCTTAACTGATACAATTATTTAATTGCATAGTCAGAATTTCTGGATGTTTAATTCTTTCTAGTGGATCTAACCTAACCTCATCTTTGACATGTTTGTGTAAAATTAATTGCACTTTTTTGTTTATAGTGAAGGTCTGTATCTTTGGGTCTGTGCATAGCAATCATTTAAAGTATTGCACTGATGTTAGTCTTGTTTTCTCTTGATTGTACAAATACTAGCAAGCATCCACCTAGTGCATATGAATGCACCAGGGTTGATTTAAATTAACTTTTCAAGTAAACAAATTGTTTCTCTTGGCCTTGCTAATGCCTCATCCATGTAGAGCTTTCTGCATAATTATGATAAAACAATGGAATGCAAACTGGTTTTTTTTTTCATTTCTCCTTAATGTCATGTTTCCCAGACTAGAAATTGTAACTTCAGCAGAGGAGTTAAGTAGCAGGGTAGATTTTGGAGTTCTGTAAGTATGCAGAGCTCAAAGTCTCATAGGGGTGAGCAGACCTGGTGTCTTATTTCACAGTATGACCAGTGCACGATGGAATCCTCTCACAGTCTTTATTGCACCGGGCAATAAACAGAAATCATCCTTGGTAGCTGGTGTATCACCCCGTGTAGCTCTTTGTCACTGAAGCTGTGCCAATAATCATAAAGAATTGTTCACTTTCCTGGAAGTATAATTGTAACATTCTTGGGAATGAAAAAAAACCTGCTGACTTAATCTTTTGGCTTACCATAAGAAGTGTCTTCCTACTACTCAAGTTTGGGCTGATACAATAGTTCTTAAGTTTGATGTGAGCTGTTTCAGTTCATCTGTTTTTATCAGCTTCCAGTAGTCACCCCATGGGTATTGGCTGTGATAGAACCAAAACCACCTTGATTTGTTGTTCTCACCAAGGTTCCACTTAATGTACCCAGGCCCCTAATTCTAATAAGGCATCTGATGTCATCAGTATGATGCATTTTCATAGCCTAATGAAAACCTGGGGAGCCAAAGAAACTACAGCATGGAGTTCAGTGAAATCCTCGTTTGTCACAAATTTGTCCGCATGCTGCTGTTCCAAAAATAGCCTGACTCCATCTGCAGCGAACTGAGGCTTTTTTTTTTTTCTTTACATTTCAACCTTGTGTTTCTGTAAGCTTGTTATGTAATTAACAAGTTTGTGCCTTTTCTTACCTTTGTCAGCTGAGCAACTGGGTGCGTTTGCAGCTGGTGTCAAGCAGATGTTGGAGGACGTTCAAGAGCGCCTCGTCTACAGGACACACATTTACATTCAGACTGACATCACCGGCTACAAGCCCGCGCCGGGCGATCTCGCCTATCCTGACAAGCTGGAAATGATGGAGGTACAGCCCCAGCTTTTTTCACTGTCCTTGACTTCGCGCGTGCAGTGTATGCAGATGTGCAGTACGGTGCTTTGCGGCTTGGGTTTTCCCGTTCTTAGGTGTATTTGGTGTTCCTGGCGTTTTTAAATTGACACCTGGCTGATTAAACTATTCTCCTAAACTAGATGTCAATGTTTTATGTCAAACATTGTGATAATGGCAATAGTTCTCACAGTTAACAGTTTTATCAAAACTTGAAGCTTCTGAATTTTTATTTATGTTCATACCGAATGTGTTTCCTAGTTGAGCTGTAATTGAAGAGATGCTCTAGACAGTCCCAGTTAGTTGCAAATTTGTTTTCAGAATTACTGGTCAGCTAGCCTTCAGTAGGTATGTGTGTACCCTGTGCTCAGGCAGTGTGAGAGGAGATTTGCTTTAGATAATTTAACATGTTAGCAATGGCTTCCAGAAGCCTTTTCAAGTTCTTATCAGTATTAGCTATTTTTTGTCATTCCAAGCCCTTTGAGTCAATGTTCCTGTTGAAATGGATCAAACTAATTCTACTTACTTTAAAAGGTTAATACTATATTGATGGAAGTTTCAGAATGAAACAGTTCACAGAAGTAAATAAATGGCCAATGAGAAGCCTTTAATGAGTTTTTTGACTAGAAAAAGCTGCAACTGCATGAAGACTGCATGCTCCCTCCCAATAACTATTGCCATTCACTTTATAATGGGAGGCCCAAGCTGCCAGAGAACTGTGGCGACTGAGAATGGCCTTTCCAACGTGGACTGGCAAAATCCAAATTTTACTGCTGTATTCTGCTTTCCACCTAGCTGCCAGAATACCTGGTGGTGCTTAGTAAATGGTGGGACTTAGTACCAGCTGACCAGTTGGTAGAGAAGCTGCTGTTTGACTTCAGCATCAGAACATTACTTATAAAAAGTACAGAATCTATCTGTCTGTCTGTCTGTCTGTCTATCTATCTATCTATCTATCTATCTATCTATCTATCTATCTATCTATCATCTCTCTTTCTTCCCCCTACCTACCTAAAATATATGTATTTTGCTGTGGTCTGAAAGAAATTGACATTGTGCATCTGTGCCTTACTGTGCTCAATTCTTTCCTGCAAACAGACAAAACACTGTGAGAAAATTATCAGCAGTGAACTCATGTTGCTGGGATGTTGTCTTTATACACATCTAAAGCTTTTATTGTACTACAGTTTGTACTTCGGCAATTTGTGGGATATCCATAGGGTTTTAAACTTGCTGAAACTAGTGAGTTTGTTGAGTCTCTTTGAACATTAGGTTTAAGGACTAATAAGCACCTTTAGGTAAGTGATCCTACTGTTTGGTCTGTATGAGGTCTTATTTTCTAACAGAGATCCTATAGCCCTTCAGTTAGGGAAAATTCATTCCAAATGGAGAAATTATGCTGCTCTTTGTATGTCCTTGTAAGACTTCAGTTTTTGCCTGGTTTGAGATTCATTTTGTGACTTGATTGCTTTCAAACCTCAAAACCTTGCTATTTAGAGATACCTTCTGTTTTAGTGAATGAATTATTAAAATGTTAAAAGCATAGGGCAGAAGTGTTTCTTGTGCTGTTCTGCTCAAATATTAATGCAGTTCTTTGCCCATTCTTGCTGCCTCTTGTTGCTTTGAAGCAGATCAAGTAGTGGAAAAGATTGAAGTGTGGAAATGTTGAGTAATGTTAGGGGAAAGCTTTTGGTTGAACTCCTGCAGGGAATAAACTAGAGAGTACTTTTGGGCCATCTGCACATACCATTTATGGAAATAAAGCCATCAAAAAATGATCTGCTTAAAATCCCAAGTAAGTGTTGACTGGGTTACCCTATTTTGAACTTTCTTTCTAGGTGGCTTTATAGGTCATTATTGAGAGATGAGTAGATCAGCCAAAATGGAAAGAACAGTGCTTTACACAGATGTGTATTTGTTAATCTTTATCGTATTGCACTATTTCTGCTACTGTTTTGGAAACATCTGCCTATTTCTTCTAAATGTCTTTGAAAGACTGGAAGCTAAGTGTAGCTGTTATCTTTTGCAATTCAGTATTCTTTTATGTGTTGTAAACAAAGCGGTATTATGTGATATTAAAATATTACTGTGTATCTTCCTTTGCAGCAAATTGCACAGAGTTTGAAAGAGGAACAGAAGAAGCTGCCATCTGAAGCTTCATTTTCAGATGTCCGGCTAGAAGATCCCGAGTCGTGCAGCTTAGTAAAATCTGGTATGAAATACATCTCGTGTTGTCAAATTAATGCATAAGGCTCATGGAATGTGAGCATTAATTTGAACCATCTGTGAGAAGCTTGCACATATCTTAAAGGGTTCTTTTCCTAGACAACTTCATAAGTGATTTTGAGAGGTGAAATTTGTCTCAACATTTTGGTTTTGTATTTTTTTTACGAGAAACAGCCTAATCTTGTTTTTTGATGCCATTTCTTTGTGCTTCCAGTGCAGTCCATTATGTGAAGCAACTGCTTTTGCATCTATTGTACTTTGTATAAACCAGAGCTTTTGAGTTTTCCACTCAAAAGTATCCCTGTCTTCAAGATGTCTATTTGAGGATGCTTTTGTTTGTTAGCCGTGCTAAGATGAGAAAGGTGATTTGGTGTGTTTGGCGTGTCTCTTAAATTACAGGTATTTACAATAATTCAGAATTTAGTCCTTGACATTTTACACATGTGGCCCCATGTGTCTGTGAATTACAGCAGACTGAAATAAAATTTCATAAAATGTGGCTATTCTGATGCCGGTCATTTGAGAGTTACAGATTTTTAAATTACTGTTGAAGATCCATGAAGTCCTGTAAATCTCACCCGCATCAGGAAATGGAAGGAACCTATATGGTACAATTTGAAGATATGTGTCTGAGATAACTGAGATTATTTGCCCTTCAGAGGTGCCTCTCCCATTTCAGTACCTGCAGGTGTAGCTGAAGTGACTAATAAATGGCCTAGGAACCTCAAACTGATAGCACAACATATTACAGGCTAATTACTGTGACAAAAAATTTATAGTTGCAAAAGATAGACGGATATTACTGAATTATTTCAGATGATTTCTGCACTGATCACAGAAACACAAGTGCATGTTTTTCATCATTAGATGAAACTACAAAAATGTTACTTTTTAAAAATGATTGGTATTTGAAATCAGAGTTGTGATGCTATTGACTCAGCTGTTTCCTAGCTTGATTTAATGACAAAATAAAAACAGACTTCTGTCTGTCAGGTGTTGTGAAAATGCATTTTTGAGCATACAGAATTATTATGAAGGTTACCCAGGAGGAGCAACAATATTTTATGTTTGCAACAACCTCTTGACAAAATTGGTTTTGCTGGTTTTTTTTTTTTTGCAGTTATTAAAATTATGGTTAAACACTATATTTTCTGCAGCTGTTTAATCCCTGTAGGATTATCCCCAGCAGAAAGGAAAACATGAAGAAATAAAATATAATGTTTTTCCTTTTTTTTTTCCTAAGCATTTCCTGAAATTCCATGATCTTTAGCCATTTATTTTTTGTCTTTTCTCCTGTGCTATTATTTTTTTTTTCAGTAGCTGTTTGATAATTTCAGCTGTTTAGCTGGGTGGGAGGTGTGTGTCATTGGAGACATGCCTGTAAAATGAACTCATTTAAAAAGGTCGAGCTGGGCCACCCCTGAAAGTAAATTCATGTATTTCACAGGCTTGTGCTCTATTCACATCAGAAATCTAGTACTGACCTGCTCAGAAGAAAAAAAAAAATTAACCTCTTTGGGTAAAATAAAATGTCAAATTTCTGTGCAGAGAGTATAAAATGCAGTTGCTATTACATTCTCCTTTGGTTCAAAGGACAGATGGGCAAGTTTTTCATGTGTGCATTTTGCTTTTAAACAGGTTCAGCTGAATCCCTTAATCCCAGGCATCAGAGCACGATTTCACCTGCAGATCTGCATGGAATGTGGTATCCTACTGTCAGAAGGACTCTAGTGTGTCTCTCCAAACTGTACAGATGTATAGATGTATGCAAAAATTTATCTAATTTTTTTATGTGATACAAAGTGTGTAGAGCACCATGTCTAAATATTTTGATATAAACTAGGAATGGACAATTGCTGGTCTCTATCCTCATGGTCTTTCTGCTGCTATCTTTATGTAAGACAAGTGAACTGACAAGTTTAGGTCATAATTTCTAAGACAGTTTTATATTTGTAGAATTAGAGAAATTGCAATGATTTCTACATCTATTGCTTTTGCAGGAACAGAAATAATTTAGTGTCTGATGTTCAAGATACTGGTCTCAACAAAGCTGAGGAGTGAATAGGGCAAGAAAAAATAGAAAGTTCAATTACAGGGAATGATTTTACTGCTGAAATTACTGGGTGAATGTGTGTGATATCTCTGGTCTTAAAAATGGTGACTCTACTGCTTCTACATTTTGAAGACTTCTGAAATTTTTTTTTTGTGGCACGTTTCTTCATGTTCCAAAATGTAGGAACACATTTCCAAATTTTAAGACAGTGGAAATCTTAATGTCTAGAAGAAAAAAAACATTTTTTATTTAACACATATTTTAAGACTTTCCCATTAGAATTGGTTTTGTGTTGCTCACTTAGCAGCATATGAGGCTGTTAAGTCACTGAGGAAAGTAATGCAAGTGGTTTTGCTGTTCTGCATGTGTTGTATCTTTATTAGATACATTTAATGGATTCCAATTATCTCTGATGGGTGTTACATGAAACTCCTGCCAAGATGCTCTTGCTAAAAAAGAAGCTGGAAAATGCTAATGCTTTATTGCTAAAAATATCAATTCTGCTAAAGATAGACGAATATTTGCTCTTGTTTTCAGCTAGACCTTTGTAAATGGGGTGATTCCTGCATTGCTTGCAGGACTCGTTTACAATGTGTTTGCTCAGAGGTTAATTTACTTCTCCCCTGAGACGCTGTAGCAGACCTGGTACCCCTTGCCTGCGCCCTGTGGGTAGGGAAGAGGTGAATGAAGCGGTGCTGGCAAATCTGGGGCGGTCAGGGCTCTCCTGTGCAGTGCTGGTGGGGTGAGCTGTGTTCCTATGGCTGGCTCAGCCCTAGGATCATATTGCTGCCACTTAAGGACTTGCTCCGTGTCCCCTGGGCCATGGCAGCTGTCATGTTTGTGTACTAAGCTGTCACAAATGTGAGGTAATTTGAGTCTGCCTGAGGTGAGGCTCAGTCCAGTGATCTCGTGTCTGTTGCAGATGTAGCTTGCACGCACAGGTAGTTGCCCTGACACATGAGGAAGTGTCTGGTCAGGTTACCCTGCACACACCATTGATGCTGTTAGCTCTGAATGTGTGAGGTGTCACTGACCATGTCACTCGCTCCCCAAGTGCCAATTCAGAGCTGCAGGGTGAGCAGGGCATGTTTGTGTGGGTACCTGCATCCATCCTGAGTGCTTGTAGCAAGCTTTTGTTATGTGAATGCTCCATCCCGTGTCACTGCATTTAGCCAACAACCTGTAGCTAGTTAATCTGGAATCTTATAAACTGGTAAACACATCGTTCACAAAGTGCAACTCTTAAAACGATGCCTAAGCTTTGCTAACACCTCTTTTGTTGGTCTCATTTCCTCTTCCCTGCAGAGGGCAGTGTTTCAGGGATTATCTCAAGAGGCCTTATCTGCCTGCATCCAGTCGCTGCTGGGAGCTGCTGATTCCATCAGCAAAAACAAGGTCAGAATCTGTGCTTTGGGTATGGTTTCCACAGCCCCCAGGCCCTTGTATATCTGAAGCCATGAAGCAGTGGTTCAGAATTCTTAGTAAAATCTTAGTAAAAGCATGTTGCTCTGCCCTTAGAGACTTGATGGATTTGTCAGTTCGTAGTTAAAAATAATGGGCAAAGATAATGATTCACGTGCTAGCCTGTCTGAAAAGGTGGAATAGACATCATAGCAATCGTGTTTACAGGCTGCTCTAACTCATGGGAATTCACTGAAGTGATGCCTAAAGAGAAATTTCTGCTAGAGGGCTTTGCTCTCTGTATTTATTTTCACTGCCTTTTACTCTTTTCTCATTTTCTCTGCCGCTATTGTTTGAATTTTCAAAAATCTCTCTAACTTACGTTCAGTGGGAAGAAGCTTTAAGTATTCTCTGCTCAGAACTGTATTATCAAAAGGTGTGATCTCATGTGTTGCTCAGAATTCAATGCAGATTCATCAAGTAATTTAAATTTTAAATGTGTTTAAGTAGTTGGAGTAAACTTTCTTTTTCCTGTCACAGTTCCTTTAAATCTTGTTAGTAATTTGGTAATTCCTAACAGCCAGGAAGTGAATGAAAAAAATTCTTCGTTAAAACTGTTGGATTTTTATAAGCAGTAAATACTTAGTAATGAAAAAGGTTTTAGTTCTGATTGGAAATGATAAGTTTTAAAGTATCTCTTATGAGTATCCTTTGAAAAGTATCTGTTAAACATAGCATCTTTAAAAATTAATTCAAGCTACACTTCCCTTTAGCCTGAGCAGATAACTATTTCCTGTGTAACTGATTCAGAATTCTACAGATAAATACCAATTCCAGCGCTGTGTACCTGCCTGGCCAGCACTGACTTAAAAGTACTGCAGAGAATGAAACTTGTCCTGCAATGAACCCTAAATAGGTTGGCCCAGAACTAGGATCTCTACCACTTTGTTCTTGATGCATGCTAATTTAATGTTATCTGGTGAAATGATGCATTCAGAAATTAAAAGAAAAAAAAAAAAAAAGCCAAACCCAAACAACTCAAGAAGCCCTTTGCACCACTCATTTTTAGTGACATTTCTATTTTTTGAAACTGAAGATTTAAATTAGATTTCTTCTTTTCTATTTTATTGAACATTATATCAAGGAAAGTTTTCCTCCAGCTCACAAAAGCAAATTTGAATTCTTGAGTCCTCCTCCTTTTACCTCAATGAGCCATGAACTTGAAAGATTAAAACCAGCATGCAGTATAAAGCATGTAGCTAAAATAACAAGCAGTGCAAAACGGATCATTTTGATGGTGTGAACACGGCCTTCTTTTACTCTTTGTATCTTTGCTGTACTGTTAAGAAATTGACTAAGCTTTGTGTTTAATGACATGAGAAAAATGCATTGTAGGACCTTTGCAGAACAGCACAGTTAATCAAGGTTATTACAGCAACATTAACTTTTTTTAGTCATTGTAATGATGAAAACAAATTTAGAACCTCATGTTTTTCAACTATAAATTATATGAATTATGTGAAATAATTCCTCTCTCAGAAGAAGAATAAATTTTTATCTTTCAAATAGTGGATACCTTTACTTAATGAGGACATTTAGTAACTTGGCTGTGTAATCTAATTCTTCTAAGAAATGGGAATAAAATCTGCTTCTGTAGTGCAGTGTATTAGGAATACTACAGAAGTGGGATTTGCTGATCCTGGAGTGTAGTTAATGATGCTACAGACTAATGGGAAAAGCTTGTTAACTAATAAAAGTGGAAATGTTGAAACTTTGCTCTTCATTTAATTGTTTGGGTTTTTTGGTGGTTTTTTATTACATGTAATGCATGTTCTTTCTCTTGTGCTGTAGACCCAGGTTGATGGACAGCTTTTCTTAATAAAACACCTTCTGATTCTTCGTGAACAAATTGCTCCTTTCCACACTGATTTCACCATTAAGGAAATTTCCCTGGACCTTAAGAAAACTAGAGGTACTAAACAGTTGCTGGCTACTGAATGGGATGGAATTGTCCTCCCTTTGTGTCAGCAAAAGTTTTGGGTTTATTTTATGTTCACTTGCAATGACCTATATGCTTTTTCTAATCTCTTGCTTTGTTCCTAGCTTCTCTGAAAAAAACCAAAACCATTCTCCTTCTCAGGGCAATTCAAGATGTATCTAATAAATTCTTTATTTTTGTATGGAATGCATTTGCCTGCTTTCACCGCTGACTTAACTCATTTACCCAGTCTTTTTTAAGAACAGCTAAGTAATCTACATTTCTATTGCATAGAGATGTCTTTCCTATTTTCTGACCTGTTAAAAGAATATCTTTCCTTACTGCTGCTTAGCAGGTGAATTTAATAATACATAGTCAATTTGGCTAGAGCAAATTAAGACCTCGCAGATCTTCCTGTGAGGTTTCTGTTTTGAGAAAGATTTCTTATTTTGCAAGTTCAGTAAACAGTATCAGTGTTATGGTATTATGTAGTAAGCATGTCTCTTGTAAGAAAATAGAAGTAGTGGCCATGGTCATGGTTTTTGAAATAGTACTATTGTTTCCTTGTAAAATTCAGGAAAAAAAGCTCTCAGTACAAAACTGAACCGTCATGTGCTTTCCAAATTGTAAGGATAATGGGAAAAGTTATTGGAAGCATGTCAAGTTTCTCTCCTTCCATTCCAGAAGAAAAAGCTGAAGAAATAACTTCTCTTTCCTGCTAATATACTGCAGTCTTAACTCTGAAGCAAGCATTTCTTACACTAACCATTTCACTTGTTGCATTTGAACATCAATGAAACCTCCTACCTGTTGAGTGGGTTCTAGTTGACTGGAGGTTAAAGGGCAAATACATCCTTTTGGTGTCTTGCCCTGGCTGACACACAAGTTTGTTCTCCATCTTCATTTAATGGAATAAATTTTTGTGCCAGCCAGTGCTTTGCAGGTGGTAGTGGTAAGTAATGGATAACACTTTCTTTATGTTGGGCGGTGGTGGCGGCAGTGGTGTTAAAGATGTATGTTCTGCTTAATTCTTACTGTGGTGTCACATAGGGCTTTTATGTTTGGGATAAGCTGTTGAGGAAAAATAACATGACTTATAGTTTTACTGTGTTCTAGCCAAACTTCCTCCACACAGCTTTAAGATTTAATTTGGTATTTACAGATGAAGTGGTACTGCTTACTGTGAAAGTCATGCTTTTGCCCAATTTCTTTGAAGTAGTATAATGTTATGGTTGATGTAACTGAAATATTCGTTGGGAAAAAGAACTAGCTCACGGTCTTCTAATCAAGAATTTGGGAAATCTTAGGAATTTCTCAATTCGTTTTTGTAGAAAATTCAGAGAACAACAATAATCTTGCTTTGTGTTTACCTTTCACTTGCATAGGAGTGCAGGTTCTTCATTCAGTGCAAAACCTACAAACCTGTACAACCTACAACCCGTATTTGGTATTCTCTCTTTATTTAAGGCCTCAGAGAGCACTTCTTTTATGTCTTTTTTCCCTCCCCCTGTTTTATACAGAGTGCAGAATTCCTTTTGAAATGCAAAAAAAAAAAAAAGCAGATGGGTATGTAGTATTATAAATGTCTGACAGTAGGGTAAAAAGCTGTACTGCAACTATTAAATTTCTTTTTCCCAATTTGACTATGTTTCAGCTTACAGTCTTAGCATCCTGTTAAGACTGTAGGTGTAATTTCAGTTCTTGTGTTAATTACAGACATTGTTGCTTCTCCTTTTTGAGACTTCTGTAGAGAATGTAAACGTGAATGTTTATCAACTTTGATGTTTTGTTGTGTAGTCCTAAGACAGCTAAGCACAGAGGAAAAAAGTGCCAATTTGAAGTTATTTCATGCAACTGTAGTTGGTTTTCCTAGGCAATGTGTGCAGAATTTTTCGAATTGTTTGTAAATCCTTAAATAGCTTATGTAAAAGTCTTCCACTTGGAGATACCATAACAAGAAGAGGAGAGCTCACACAGTTTTCATGCTTATAGCACTGCAGTTAATATCAGCAACTTGTTTGTTTCTTTTAATGTATGTATCTGTTTAGACTGTGCAACTTTTAGATACAGGTGTACCACAGGTGCCATTGAAAAGTAGTGAATGAAGCCCTTGTGTGCTTCTGTGCATGTGTGTGGTGGTTACTTCACATGTGCACTTGTGCATTCGCCCTGAGCAGTGCTAGAATCGTTAATGTTACAGTCATTATCATTCATGCTGGGCCTTTTTTTTTATGCATAAATGAGTGATTGGAGTCTGTAATTCCAGGAGCTGGGTGGCATTGACTTACAGTGTGAGTATCTTTCTGATTCACAGATGCAGCATTTAAAATCCTGAATCCTAAGGCAGTTTCAAGATTTTTTAGACTGAACAGCAACAACGCCTTGATACAGTTCTTACTGGAGGTAATGCAGAGTCTTATTGCATTAAGAAAAATCGAGTCGTTTAATTGTGTGGTGATCTCTGGCAAGTAAAAAGAAGAGAATTGTCGTTCTCTGTTCAAGGGCACTCCAGAAATCAGAGAACATTATATCGACTCCAAGAAGGACGTAGATCGTCATCTGAAATCGGCTTGTGAGCAATTTATTCAGCAGCAAACCAAACAGTTTACAGAACAGCTGGATGAGTTTATGACAAAGGTACAGATGTGTTGTATGTTTGCTAACCTAGCTGAAGTACTGGTAGGATAAGGGAATTAGTATTTAAATTTGGTATATGACAAGCTGCTAGTGCTGTGTGATTAGCTGAAGGTAATGTGCTTTCCTGTAAGTTCCAACAACAATTTTCCAGGCGTTTTTGAGATTAATGGGTTAAAGGAACATGTCGTAGTTTGTTTTTAAAAGCAACCCTTGTGTTCTTTGATCAGGAGGCTTTAATTTTTCCTTGAATTGTAAGAGGTGTGTGAAGGTTGACAGGAGCTTTTCTTTTTGCAGGAGCTACTTTGACTGCATTTGTAAGCCTTCAGTAACAGTCTTGGGTCATGTGTGTTCTTGAGGGAGGTGTTAGAGTATTAGATGTCTTGTTAAAATACAATTCTTTCTAGAACCTGCTCTAAGAGGTCAGGATTTTTAGGTATCTTGAGAAAACCTCACAACAGGCTCTGTTCTGAACCTTAGGTCCTGAGAATAAGTGACATGACCTCTCAGAAACTGGGGCTATAGCATTGCATGGACTGCAGCTATCCCAGCTGCTGATTTTTTGAGAATTTAGAAGATTACAGTATTAAATGTACTCATGCCTATCATGCTGGGGTAGGGGTCAGTGGCATGCCTAAAATATAGATGGATAACTGGTGAGATTGATAGATTGTCAGAGTGATCTCAATGATTCATTGGGAATCTGGGGAGTTTGACTAAGCTGCTTAAGGATAAGTCTCTTTTGAGGTTTTGTATCCTTAGATGCCTAAGCATCTTTGTAAATTTAATCCCATTTTGAATGCTACTTTCAAGAATTGATCACAGTTGTAATTTTGTATTGCATTTCTGTCAAGCTGCTTGCCCTGTGTGTTGTTAAGTCAGGTCACAGAAGAGACAGAGCAGTGGAGATTCTGTACACTATGGTACCTAAGAGAGTTGTGCAATTTTTACTTGGTCATTTTGTTGCAAACTCAACTGAAAGAAACACCATTTTGTTGATTTTACTCCTTTTAGGTAGCTGCCTTAAAAACAATGGCCACTCAAGGAGGTCCCAATTACAGCCTTTCACAGCAACCTTGGGCGCAACCAGGTATTTATTTTGGTTTATATCCATGTTACTATTAGGAGTCTGAAGAGGTGGTCAGAATAATTTGGACAGAGAGACTGTGGTGGATTTTGAAAAATCCTATATAGAAGAACTGTTCACCTTTCTCTTGCAAATCCTGGCCTCCATTTTAGCATGTGTGCTGCTTGAAATGTCTTAAGCCAGCTTTAAAAACCTGACAAACTTTCGAATATGTATTTAATCGGTGCAGTAGATGAATGCCTTGAGTGTTTCTCAAGCTGTGATTGTTCTTGCATAGAAACAGCATTTCTGCAGTGGCATACAGAATGTGCTTAAGGAATTAATTGATTACATTATGATAAAGCTTTTGCTTTTGGAGAAAGGAATGAATCCTCATTGAAGCCATTTTCTGTACATTTCGTATTTACTTCATTTTCAGTTTTTCTGTCACTATACAAAAATTGAATCTGGGTTTGTTTCCCTCTTTGTTAAAAATTCAAATGTGAATGCTTCATAGGAACATTTGGAGCAGTTTTAGATGCTCCTTGGTTGTTTTGCTCTTCACATTACGAAGTTGTGCTTCTGGGTGAAAAAATCTGATTATTCCAAATCATACATTGGAACCTTCTGTTGCATCATATTCTTAAGATGCAAAGCCAGCCATGTTCATACATAATTCAGTGCTGCTCCATGGGTCAGACACTCTCAAGGGCTAACTCAGACTTCTACTTAACATCTCCCACTTCTTCAAGAGTATTTTTAATGTTTGTTTGGATATAATTATGTGTGTAGAAGCAGATAGAAGCAGAGCTTCTGCTCTTTCCTGGAGTCATTTGTCTGGGACTAGGCAGAAAATGTAGATGTGGCAGAAGTTGGGGGGATGGGGGAAAGCCCACATAGGATATTAACTTCAGTACTTTCAAACTACATTTTTCCCCTGGCCTTTAAGCAGAGATCTTGTAAAATCATTAAAATTCCCAGCAATAAAGAAAGAAGGTCTTGTCTGACAGAGGATTCCTGTTTGGGTAAATCAAAATCCAGATTTCTGTGCAGCCTTTCCTCTCACAGACATGGCCTGTGATCAGTAAGGAGTACTTGTGATATTCTGTTCTCTTTACTAGCACTCTTTCCCAGCAGTTTCTTTTCCAGGTAAGTTTTCTGGGTGGGAGCCCATGTAGAACTTTGTTGCTATTGGAGAGCTGTGATTTCAGAAACCTCAGGAGGATGTGGTAGCTTTCAGAAACGGGGTGGATGCGTTTTCTGCAGGGAAAGGAAGCAGTGTCTGGCAGGCTGTGGTCCAGTTTGGGTTTGACACTGCACAGCCCAGCGCCCCCCTCTCTCCCTCCCACTCAAACCTGTGGTAATGATCCGCCCCAGGAGAAGAGAGGTGATTTTCTGGAGCGTAGGTTTTAGCGAGCAGAACTCTGTTTTAGCCTATTAAACATATTTTCTTTTACTTTCAGCAAAGATCAACGATCTGGTCTCTTCCACTTACAAGACAATAAAAACAAAGTTGCCATCAACTTTACGAAGCATGTCCTTATACTTGTCCAATAAAGATACAGAATTAATTCTGTTTAAACCAGTCAGAGTGAGTATTGCTGCCATGTTTTCCTGTAGATGTTTCATGGTGATATCTTCAGCTTTTAAAAACACCAAATCCAAACAGCTGTACTGCTCTCGCTTGCACTAAGCAACACACAGGGAGGTAACTGCTGCTCTTCATTGTGTACATCTTCCACTTGGCATGAAATGAGCTGCCATAAGGAAAATTAACCCTGTCCCACACCAAACCAGTCGATTTTGGTCAGTTATGCATGGGCAGGATCACCAGTGGCAGAGAGGATGGTACAGATTCAGTGGAAAACCTGCTGTAAACCACCAGAAGAGCCAAGCTTGAGTTTTAAGCTTCCAGTTTTAAGTCTTTAGGACTCAGTGTTTCACTTTAACACCCTTTAGCTGAAGTCCTAATCTCACAACTAATGTGGATTCCTTGTAGCTGTTTGGAGGCTTGTTTTTGAAAAGTTCTTGAAGCATGACTGCTTCTCCCTACCTGGTTATCTCGGTAGCTATTCTGTGTACACTGTGTTTATTCTGGTTCATGTTTAAGATGGGTGTTGTGGTTTTTCATATTGTTTTTTCCTTCTTTCCTTTAAAAGAATAACATTCAGCAAATGTTCCAGAAACTCCATGCTCTGTTAAAGGAAGAATTTAGTAATGAAGACCTCCAGATCATCGCTTGTCCTTCAATGGAACAGGTATATATTGAGGCTCCCTATTTTATCAGTTGCTCTTTCATGTGACTGGCTTTTATAAGCATTGATTTTTGTATTTTTTTTTCATTTTTCATATTTCCAGTGTTATTTATTTCTTATCCCCCTTAATCCTGGATGATTAAACTTTGGGCTTTATCTGATCTTAAGGCTCTCAGCTAGGAGGGGAGTTTGTTTGGTTGGGTTTTTTTAAATGACTGTCTAATAGATTTTCTTAAACCAAGGTGGTTATTGATGTTGCTGGGGATTGAGTTGTACAGCACTGTAGAGGAGTCTGGCCATTTCCTGGCATTGTCTTCTTGAAAAGGTATCAAAGCCAGTGAATATGCCTTCAAAAAACCTGAAGGCAATCTTTCTTTTGACAAATGCAAAAAGCAGCAGCTTTTACATTTAGGAAGTAGGAGAATGAATTACTAGAGTGCATTTGAAGCCAATTGTATTGAGAAAATGTGCAGTTGTTTATGAAAGTATAACCCTACATGGTCTTCAGTCTCAGAGATAAATTGGGTTAAGAATTCCCTGTATTAGGATTCTCTGTCAGAAACCAAGCAGGCTTTTAAAAATATCACTTTGACCTTAGTAGTCTAGGGAATGTAGGTAGAATCTTGATTATCACAGGATGCCAGTATTTAAACAGGTAATCTAGTTGATGGGTTAGAGGATGTTGTCTGCAGTGTGTGTGGCCACAGGAATGTGTGATAACTGTCCTGGAGCACTGAGTGATGCACCATAAGGAGGTGGGGAGTTATCCTGGAGGAGATGCTTCCTCTAATTGTTTATCTGACGAACCTTAGGGTCACTTATCCTACAAACTGAAAGTGTGTGGGAAACTATATTGTAATCCATGGGAAACAAGTACTGTGAAGGATCCCAGATGTGTTTCAGACATTTGAGGTGAATGGCAACATTTTTTGCGAGTTTGTCTGTTTTTTGGAATTCCTTGACAGCACATGAAGTTATCTTAGAAGTTTATCACAGTAGTTTGTGACTGCTGAAATGAATAGTCAGCCTGGTCTGCATTTTAAAAAGCCTGTGGGTAGGCATTTGACTAGAAAATTTGGCTGTTGTTTTGTAACTGTCTTCTGATTAATGTGCTTCCTAGGAATCCTGTTTAAAGGTTAAAATATGACCCATTGGTTCTGAAACTTGGCTGCTCTGTCTAATGTAGGCTTTCATTTTGTCTTTCAGGTGAACTTACTGTTGTCGATGTCCAAGTAGCCCAAGAGTGAGGCTGCTTGGAATAAGCTTCAGCCAAATGCCAGGCAGTGAAGGGAATGCAGAGACGTTTGCTTGAGGTAAACAAAGGATCCCACTGTGCAGTCCAGTCTGCATCAAAACTATCCAGGCTGCTTAACCCTCTTTTAGGGAAAAAGCCCAAAATGAACTGGTTTGTTGATTTGGTGAAGGTCTTCCTGTTCACTGGCTTGAGCAGTGGGCAGAAGAAAATGAAACAAAAAAAAAACCCTTTTGCTGATCACTCTTATGGAAGCTCAAATACTGCCTTTTCCACATATTTTCAAAATGGAAAACCTTTTTTGTTTGTTGATTTAATGTAAAAACCATTCTTACTTTCCCCTATTGAGCTAATATATGCAATGGAAAGTTACACTTTCAAAGAGATGCTGGAAATACAGTGCAGGGACTCAAATGAGAGCAGCAATATTTATGAGACTTAGGAGATGACCACATGGGTATGACAATTTTACATAAGCAGGCATGATCTGAGTTTTTCTTTAACTTCCCTGAAAATCCTGGTAATCTACCACGTGCTTGAAAGTAATTCAGAGGTTCTTGCTTGGGAAAACTTCATTTCCCACATGTGAAGTGTTTCTTGAAACACTGGATGGGCTGGTGGGCACACGTGTAAACTCTTGTGATTAGAAGCTGTGAGGTCTGACTTGAAGTGTCATTCTCTAGCCTTTCTCCATGTGAAGAGTCTCAGATCCTAGGGATTTGCAATGGAAAGCTGTGCAACATAATTTCTGTTGTATCTGAGGGAACCACATGTTTTCAGATGGTTTACAGCAGTGCTTAGCATTGAGGTTTTCAGCTACCTCATTTTAGGACAGAGTTGTTTTTTTTGCCTTTCCCAAGATCAGATGGTGGCATCACATTGTTTAAAGTGGGAAGGTGCCTGGAACTTGAGCAGCTTCTGTGCCATGGAGAAAGTGCTAATCAGGGGCTTTGGGGATGCCTGAAACTCGATGTGGAAGGCTGTCAAATCTGCCTTGTAAAGAGAGGATGTTGAGTGAGCAGTAAATGGACATTACTGTGGAAAGCTGGATGTTAAATCCTGGCCCTTAATGAACACTTCGGGGTGTTTTCAGTGTGTAAATCTTCATTGTGTGGTACTGCAAAATGAAAATGTAGTGGGTGATGTGACAGATTTCTAACTTACTTATAAAGCCTGTTCTGTACTTTTGAATATGAAGAAATTTCCTTGCACATCGGTGGTATTTTTATTTAATAATTTTTGTGCTATAAATAACAAGGCTGGAGTATAAGATGGTAGGATTGAAAACTACCACAAGAAGTGTTACAGCAGTGCTGCTGAGATACATAAATGGTACTCATAGGACCTTACATGACTCCTTAAAAATTAAGTAAAGGAACTAACAAGGAGAAAAACTTGCCCTCTCCCTTTACTTATGTAGAAATACAGGCTGTAAAATAATGTCCAGTGCATTGTAATATATGTATATTTGTTTTTTATAAAGTTTTTCAGAAGGACTGCATGGTCACTTTACAGAGTTATGACTGACTTAATACAGACATTGTACAGAGGAGATGTGAAGGGTAAACCATGGCAGTAGTTGCTCTTGTGCTTGGGATCTTTTTCTCTCTTAGAATACCCAGACAGCTCTAGGACAGCTGGTGGAAGGATTAGAAGAGCAATCAGTTTATACAGCCTGTTTGCTAAATGAACATTTGTTTAAACATGTACAGTTTCAGATATTTACGTTTACAAATAGTGTAAATACTTTCAAGAGATTAATTTAAGATGCTTTATATTATCTGACTAGAAACTTGCTGTTTTTAATTTTTTAAAATAAAAATGTTTCCTCCTATTTTGGTCCAAGAGTAAAGCTTTATTCTGTATCCTGAGGCTTGTCTGTCAAGATAACTGTAATACAGAGACAATAAACATCCTGTAAGCACAGGTTGTGCATTGCTGAGAAGTGTTCTTTTTTTAGCAGTAAGAGAATTGAGTTTATTTGGCACAGATATATACCTGGGTGCTGAATGTACCGCTAATTGTTAAATTAATGTCTCTTTATGGTTATAATAAAAGTAAATTTGTATTTTTCTTTACTGACAAGCAGTCTTGTGTGACTAAATGGTCTCTTTCCTTGCAGTTTTGTTAGGAGGAAGGAACCACAACTGTAATACAAGAACATATTTTATCTAAGTTGGGTTTTGCTAAGAGAGCTTGGGAGCTGGTGGCAGAAAACACAAGTATTACTGTGCTTGATGCCTGTTCTTGCCTGGTTGCTCACAGATTCATCTACCCAGAGTTTCTCATTACCCTGTAGTGCTCTTCTGGCCCTTGGTGGTGTAAAACACATCCTGCAGAAGCTTGTGGTTTGTTCCCTGTAATGTCAGCATGAAGCTTCCCTCCACCCTCTGGCTTCCACAGTGTCATTTGGATGAATTATCAGAGTAAAAGCTCTCCTTCCTTGTGGAATTTGGCTTCTGTCTGAGAGGTGTGGGGCAGAGATGTGTGACTAGAATTTCCTGGTCACTTGCAGCTTCTCTCTAGGTGTCTGGACCTTTGGATTGCATCTTGTAAATGAGACGAATGCCTGGCCAGCTTTTGCACAGCAGTGATGCCTGCAGCAAAACCTTACGCTGTGCCATTTGTTTTCCTAGCAAAACTTAATAGTCCTTTTCTCAAACTGCACATTTGGTATTGACAAAGTGACGTGGTTGTGGAAGGGGAGAAAAGTCTGTGCTACTGAAGCAAATCTTGGTGACTGCAGGTAGATCCCAGCTCTGTCCAAAAATGCTGTTTTCTCCTACTCTTGGGCATTTTCATCCTCATTGAGCCCTAAAACCAAGGCTTTGTGTGGAGCAAGTCAGGTCTTTGGTAGGAAGACCTCTAAACAGAGCAACAGGGAAAAAGAATCAGCTGATCCCTTTCAGTGTGGCCAACCATGCCACTAAGCCATAGGTATTGCCATCAGCTGGAGCCCAGAAACCCAAGAGACACCTCGTGTTCCCTCTCTTGGATTGCCCCTGGCCCCTGTGCCCAGGCTGCTCTTTGCCATCCCCTCTGCACCAGCCCAGGTGTCTTTGGCTGAGAGCCAGAGCAAGCTGGTGGGTCACACTTGGCACAACCAGCTCCCAAATTTCCAGTTCCTCAGCTGCAGTATGGAAGCCGTGTGCTTCAAGGCACTGTGCATTTGGTGTGTAACACTGCTGATCAGACTGGGATCCATCACATGCTGTCAGCTGAGGCAAACCTGCTTAGAAGGACCTGGTGTACAGATGGGCATTGTGAGCTTGAAGAAAGGAGCTTTGTTTTTATTGCAGAGTGACTGTTACCACCCTGATCAGGGAAAAGTTGGTCTGAAATGCTGATGTGGCTGCCTGCTGTGAGCACTAATTTCTTGCGTTTCAGTATTTCACGCAGGTAGAAGATAACAAAATGCAAGGAGTGATATCACTGAGAAAGAGATTGCCAAAAGTATTGCAACACTGATTATTGGAGAGCAGGCTCGTGAGCTGAATGTTTTTAGACTGAAGGAGGAGCTCGTCTTCGCTTTCTGGCCACCTAAGTGGGTGACTTTTCTCTGGATCTTCCAGCTTACGCTGTAGTCTGTGCAGAGTGAAGGATGTTAATGCTAAATGTTAATGCTAAACTGTTAAATGCTAATGCTAAACTGTCTGGGGGGAGGGAAGAGTCAAGTGGGAGGGTATCCTGCATATCTTGTAACCCATCCTTTCACCATGGAATGTGCCATGGGTGCCCTTTCCCTTCGTGCCTGTGGAGCACACTAACCCTACAGCTTCCCCTGGGAGCGAGCTGATCCTCTTCCAGCACATGCATAAGGGGACCGAGGAGCAAAGAACTAAACTCACGACTTGAGGCAGCTCGGGTGGCAGTGTCCAGAAGTAGTGGGACAAGGAAGATTACTTCCTTATCTAACAGAACAGATGGTCCTGAGAAGAAGTCTGAATTTTGGGGGTCAAAGAGCAGTAGCCAGAGCTGTGTGGTTGTCCACCTTCCTGACCAGCCACTGCAGGGGTTGTCTCCATTACTGATGTGCCTGTGACCACCTACAGAGCATTGCTGTATGGGCTGGCAACATTTGATCGGTGCCTGCAACAGGGAAGACAACTTGAATCCTTCCCCCTGAGGGCTCGGCCCCCAATCAGGCGTGGGCAATACCTGATTTCAGCGCTGACCAGTTCTGTTTGCCTCCAGTAAGAGACAGGGTTACGCACCAGGAGCCTGGGACAGTCACACTGGCACTGAACAGTGCTCAACCCTGGCCAGAGCAGCATTTCCACCTCTAAGGGTCAGAGGTGGGAAACCTGAGTGGGTGACAACAAATACCAAAGGATTTTGGTGTTCTTCTCACCACATGCTTGTTTTGTGTTAAGTGAAATCCTATTTAGAGAAAACCACAAGTTTTGTGCTTATATTGCCATTTAATATTAATGCTTTGAAAAGAAACAGGGATTCAAAATGGATTCACGAATCTTGTTCTTACCCCTCAGCATTTCAACTCCTCTAATGCTTTCCTGGGGGGTAATTTAATTAAGAGTCACACAGGCAGGAAATTGGGTGTTGAACAAAACAGTGATTTTTCTGCATGAAAATTTGTGACCAGTCCCATGCAGCATTCCCAGGTTTATCTCCTCTGGATGGTTTTCCTTGCTGCTCTCCAAGGTAGGCAGGAGCCGGCCAGACAGGGACATCACAGCTAGCGCTCTACCAGGAGCTGGGACCCCCACATGGAAGCAAGCAGGATTGTTGTGCTTGAGGAACAGTAAGTCAATTTGATGCTAAATCTGGAATTTAATGGCAATGTGGCCTTTCTGTTCCATGGTGATGGAATGGAAAGGAGGGCTGTGAGAGTGCTGGCTGAAGTCAGACCAGATCAGCGCTTCTGGTGGTCCCTTCCTGCCCCAATTAGATCCCCGTACATGGGTCCAGGGTGGCCCTGGGGAGAAATACACAGCTGGGTAAATTTAGGCCTGACAACTTCCTGGTCCCAGGTACCACATTTTGTCTGCAATTGGACCAAACTTTCATTTTTTAATTCAAGAGTTGCTTCTGAGACCTGATGCATCAAGTCAGGGGCTGTCCTTTGGTAAATGCATGCTACAGAAATTGGCTGATGCCTTGGAGAACCATGAGTCCCTGAAGGGCAGAAAAAAACCCCTTGGGTGGAGTATGGGCTTTGTGTATAAGTCCCTGTCACTGAAAAGGGGAGATTTACTCAAACCCTTTGTGTTTGATTGGTCTGCCAACACCCCAGGAAAGCTAGGACCCATATGAGCTCTTATCATTCACAGCATGTGTTGCATTGAGTTTTTCCTGCCCAAGCATGAAGAAGTTGATTCTCACCAGGCTGCAAGAGTGGCTTGGTCTCCCTCAGTGTTACCTTGTGCTGCAGCTCAGAAAAAAAATCTACTTTCCCATCAGTGATGTGGTACAACCCCAACCATGGGCAAGCCCGAGCCTGTCTAAGCAGGACAAGCTGTCCATTTTCTCTTTTCCTCCCGTCGAACCCGCTGGCGAGGCTGGGTGTGTTGTGGCCTGGCTCAGAGGGCAGCCAGCAGCCGGCACCTCCTGCCAGGTGGGGAGAGGCCCCTGGCACATCAGCGATGGTTTAGTGCTGCTCGGGATCTCCTCGGTGTCAGGCTGTAAAACCAGGCTGCTGCGGGATGGGTGGAGCACCAGCATGTCTGCAGGCAAACTGCAGGAGTCTGATGGAAGCGTTACTGCAGGAGCTGTTTGAAATGATTTGTAATGGCTGGTTAGACATTGAAGATGTCCATTAATTAGCCTCAGCGCAGGGAGGACTTGTAAAATTGAGATGGGATTTCGTGATTCCCACAGATACAAGCTTTCTGAAGGGAAACCTTGGAGACTGGGAATTGGATGTCAAAAATTATTTGATGGCTCAGATGCTTGCAGCTTTTACTAAAGTCATCACTCACCTCATGTAACAACGTAGACTGCAAGAAATTGGTCATCTAAGTCATTCTTTAGTGAGGAACACTCACTGGCGATGTGAAACAATCCAGTTGCAATGTTGACCTAAAGCTGACCAATTCTATTGCAGCTTCCTCTCATAGGTGCAGGTAACAAGCCACATTTTTCCATTGTGGCCACCTGGTGCTCCACATGGAAGTGTGGTGGGGATGCCTGCTCGACAGAAGGGGTGGGGAATGTGATACCCCAGGCCTTCTTCCCCCCTCTATTGGTTGGGGTACTAACCCCAGAGCTCTGCCAGACCATCACACTCTGTGCTTTCTACCTCGCCTTGGTTTTTTTTTTTTTTTGTTTTTTTTGTTTTTTTTGGGTTTTTTTTTTTTTCANTTTTTTTTTTTTTTTTTTTTTTTTTTTTTTTTGTTTGTTTGTTTGGTTTTGGTTTTGTTTTTTTTTTTGTTTTGGGGTTTTTTTGGGGGGGTTTTTTGGGTTTTTTTGTTTGGTTGGGGGTTTTTTGTTTGTTTGTTTGTTTTGCTTACTGTTTAATTAAACCCTTTCAAATAACTGAGGGAAACTCATCCTTCACTTCTGTGTTTTCACATTCCATACACAAAGATAACTCTTTTTATTCTACGTTATTAGCTGCTCTCTGATGATATAATTTGAGAAGGGCTCTCTTTTAATCAGACACAGAAGAAGTAATTTATCCTGCAAGGTACTGACAAGGAACATAGAAACATTTCTTCACTAAGGGCTTAGCTCCCAGCATTACAAGGGAGCAGGGTTTAATACTTTCTAATAGAAATAAGCAGCATTACCACCTGCTTCTCTGGGAAGAATAGGGAGCAGCTAGGAGAGGGGGAGGCAGAGAGATCATTGTTCGTGCAGCAGACAATTCTCACTTGCAGAAAGGGACCGTGCTTGGGCTGTGTCTGTGGCAGGGACTTGAGGGACTCGTCCACAGCGGCTCCTGGGTGCAGGCATTTTGTATGCTTGAAGTGGGTGACTCCAGCCGCAGCTCTGGCCCCAATTTAATAACCTGAAGGTTCAGGCTTTGCCTTCGCAGAATAGCTAAGAATTCCTTCCTCCTTTTAAGGCATAGAGAGGAACAAAAAAGCAACAAACTAACGATTTTGTTCCTGCTTTCATTTTTCAGGCTTTTTATGAGGCTAGAAAGACAGACAGTCCTAGGCAGGCGGATTTGCTACTCCCATATTTCAGTGCAGGAGAGCAGTATAATGTGCTTCTATGTCCAAAATAAAAAAGTCAACAAAATCACTGATTGTGTGATAAATCACAGGTAATTTTCTTGCATGGTGGCAGAAACTGCAATGCTGTCTGGCTGGGGAAGGGAGAGGAGAAGCAGGAAGGGAAGAGAGGAGCCATGCTGCCAGGGTCTGAGCTGCCAGGGAGATCCCTTCCAGCCTCAGTCTTTTGGGACAGAACTGCAGTCCTTGCTTGCTCTTCCAGGGTCACAGAAGCTGGGACAACGGGGCCTAGGGCACTGCTTCTCTTGGCAGTTGAGTTGGAGGCGATGTCCCAGGATACCCCATCCCTTGCTGGACACAGTGGTGATGTCCTTACTTGTGTACGGAGAGTTGGAGCTGTGGGTCAGGTGATTGTGCTACATAGACTCCATCAATCTAAATATGATGATTTATTAAGATCTGCATGAAGAGAAGAGAAGAGAAGAGAAGAGAAGAGAAGAGAAGAGAAGAGAAGAGAAGAGTAATACATGCTGGCAGGCAGAACAGCAGTGCAGACCGGGCAGACAGCAGTGTCCATCTGTCCAAAACATCCAAAGTACATTGATAAGGCACTTAACATACATTGGCTAAATTCTGTAAACATCACTATTGTTATGGAGAATGCTCCCCGAATTCTCAAAACATTCCAGAGCCAAGCTGGGCTTATGTAGCAACACTTACTCATTAATTCAAGGCTGCCTGAACCATCATGTAAAACTCTTGCCTGTTAAATTGCTGGCCTGGGACCAGGAGCACTTGTGATTCCTACCTGAGGAGCTTGGATCTGACCCCCCCGGGGTAGTTTGAATGCAGCAGCCAGGTTTGGAGGGCAAGAGGGGTGAATGGAAGTGGGTAGAGTCTGTTTCCCTGCCACTGCCATGGGATGGTCACTCTCCCTTTTTACCAGGAAGAAGCTTCTGCTACAGCCATGCTCACACACTATGGGTAGACTCTCACATTTTCCTTGGTCTCTTTCTTCTGATCAGCCCATGCAGATATAGACTGTTCTTATAAAAACATATATATATACACATACATACATACATACATACATACATACATACATACATACATATATATATATGTAATGTCAGGAAATGCAGGTTGTATTTACTTGTCTGTGCTCCCACATAAACACAGTTGGCATGTTTACACTTCCTTCTTAAGAGCTCAAGGGAAAGTCGTAGTTGTTTTTCATATGAAAATGTGGACAACCTGGGAATTTGGCCTTCTTTTAACACCCTGTGAAGCACTGAGGAAGTGGAAAAAAAGGGGAAAAAAAGGGCGTTATGCCTTTTTAAATGGCTTAAAACTTTAAAAACAATTTTTTTAAATGCAGCTCCTGTCTCTTTTTTAAAAAGAAAACCCTGAGAAATTACATTAAAAGTCAAGACACAGTTTTTAAGTCAACATTAATATGAAGAATCTTCAAATGAAATTAGAAAACTTGTGTTTTGGAAAGTAAAATAGCCTGCACTTACAAAGAATTTGCACTGAAAACATGCCTGGTCAGCTGTCCTTCCTGGCTTGGGACATCCCAAGCAGAGAATGGATTGTGAATAGCCCTAAGGAAAAGAACCTGGGGATGTTGGTTGACAAGAAGCCCAGCAATGTGTTCTGGGCTGCATTCAAAGCAGCGTGGTCAGCAGGGTGAGGGAGGGGATTCTACCCCTCTGCTCTGGTGAGACCACACCTGCAGGGCTGTAGCCAGCTCTGGGCTCCTCAGAGCAGGAAAGGCATGGACCTGTTCCTGAGAAAGGGCCACAAAGATGGCCAGAGGGCTGGAGCACCTCTCCTGTGAAGACAGGCTGAGAGAGCCAGTCTCCAGCTTGGGGAAGAAAAAGCTTCCTGTCATTCAGCCTGGGCAAGAAAAAGCTCCAGGGACACCTTATAGGACCTTCCAGTACTTAAAGGGGGCTCAGGAGAGCTGGAGAGGGAGTTTTGAGAAAGGCATGTAGCGATATGATAAGGGGGAATAGCCCTAAGCTGTCAGAGTTTAGATTAGGTATTAGGAATCAATTCTTTATTGGGAGGGTAATGAAGCACTTGGAACAGGGGGGCCCAGAGAAGCTGTGGATGCCCCATTCCTGGAAATGTTCCAGGCCAGGCTGGATGGTGATTTGAGCAGCCTCATCTAGTGGAAGGTGTCCCTGCCCATGGTGAAGGGATTGGTACAAGATGATTGGAAGGAGATGGTCATTAATGTCCCTTCCAACCCAAACCATACTGCCATTCTGTGATTCTGTAACTGCTCAAAACCAGTCTGGTTTAGCCTTAAGGGTCCTTTTCCTCTCTGTAGTGTTTATAGTAGCTGGTGTCTTCTGCTGTGATCAGTGCTGTCACCTAAACCCAGCTTGTCTTTCCCCTGGTTTCTTTCCACATAGGTTTTTCTTACCTGTCAATGAGCTGTGCTCCAGGGCTGTTTGGCTGGCTGACAGCACAAACCCTGGAGCCACCAGGACCAATGAATGGCACCTGTGCATTTTGCATCTTACTCCAGCTTTATTTGCAGGCATTGTGGGTTTGTGCTGGCTGAGTTACACAGCCTGCTGCCGCTGCTGCTTATACAAAAGCTGTGCTCAGCCTGTGATCCACATCTGCCTTTCTGGTGGTGAGAAGAGTTATTATTTATTACTCATTCCTCCCCAAAGCTTCCCATTGAGAAGACCATCCAGCTCTGACGTGAATGAAATGCAAAGTTTGTAACAGGAACTGAAGGGGCTGATTTTATACCCTTTGTCAGTGCAGCAGGGCTGTGCAAGATGTGTGAGCCATGCTGGGGTGGTTCACTGGGCTGCCGCTGGGCACACCACACAGTTCCTGCCCCAAGCCTCACCCTTAAACAAGAGGTGAAGGCACTGCTGAAATCCTCAGCCACTCTGGAGGAGCCCTGGTCACTCATCAGTCCTCAGCTTCGGTCCCTGGAGTGGGCAGAGCCGAAGGCTGGGATGGAAATAAGGACTTCTGCCTCAGTAGGTGAGCGCCTTGCCCACTCGGATGAGCAGGGGGGTCAAGGCTGCAATATCAGTGGGAGTGCCACTGGCTTTCTCTTGAATTCCTGTTTTGCTCCTTGGATCTGTGAAACCAGTTGGTCTCTTATTTTATGTGCACACACATCTCTTTGTCAGGAGACAAAAGTGCTCCCGCAGCTCAAGAAACACTTTGTGCTTGAGTCACTGATGCCTGCTCTTTTCTTTTGTCATCAAAAGGGGTCTGCTTTTCTAATGGTCAAGCTTAAGTCTCTTAAAAGGGGAGAGCCTCTGCCCTGTGAAGCAATTTTTGCTCTATCATCAAAGAAGAGACTTTCTTTTTCTCCTTGCAGGTGTGGGAGCATCAAATCACTTCTACAGAGCATTTTTCTGAAGGCCATGCGCCTTTTCTGAAGTCATTGCACAAGCAAAGAGCTGCAAATCCTGCCATCTGGCTCTAGAGGCTGCAACATGAATTTACTAGGATCAGAGAGCAGAAGGAAACCTAAGGAAACCTGTTTTGTGTGACCCTGTGGCTCTGAGGAGTGCCACTGGACAGGGATGAGAAACCCTCTCCTGTTTTTCCCTCTAGGAGAATTAATTTCATGCTCCCCTGTGGCGCTGGAGAGCTCTATCTGCTCCTTCTGCCTACAAATGGAAGTGGCAAGTGTCCAGCCTCTTCCCCCCAAACAAGGATGCTCCCAGTAGAAAGAAGAGCCCCTGTTGTTGCTACCCAACACTGATCCCCTGCCAGGCACTGCTGCAAGGTGCTGCTTCCCAAGGAAACACACCACTGGGAAAGTGCTCCTCACTGAACATTTCTGGTTTTTTACTCACCAAACAACCAGAGCTGGGTCTTACCTTGCCTGGGCAGAGGGCAGTGACTTTTCCATCATCTTTGTGTTCTCCTCCCATGGAGAGAGGCTCCTTGTCTGACTCTGGCCTTGGACTCCCTTGGGCAAGCTTGACAGGCTCCTAGATTGCTTTTTGTGAGGAAGAGCTCCCAGTTAGCTCTTGTTTGTTCAACACAACGTTGTGTGCAGTGATTTTCTCAGAGAAAGGCTTTGCCATCCATTGCTTCCACTCTGTGCCCTTTCCTGGGGCCCCAGGGCTTCTGCTCTCCTCCTTGGGCTCAGGTCCATCCCAGGCTGGTTTGCCTCAGGACAGAAACACATCCCAGCAAGTGTGTCACACCTGCCATCCTATCTGTGCAAGGGGAGAGGTGGGAGTGCTGCCTAGGCACAATGCCATTTATCCCTAGCTGCTCTCCAGTGACACACCAAGACCTCAGGAAGTGGCATTTCTCCCCTCTCCCTGGGAGATGGTACTTCAAATTTGAAAAAATGAAGCTGTTAAATTAGCCAAAACATTGTCCCATGCTTTCAAAATATTCAGAAATAATCTCAAAATAGCAGCAAGCAGGAAGAGAAGGTTGCTGATGATATTAAGGGTGGTGGAGGCAAAGGGCTGACTGAATAGTTTTAGAAAGACCCTTGTGGCACTGAATGAAAGGGTAATAAAATCACAGATAAAGCCTGATGTAGATAAATGTAAAGTGATGTGCGTGGGAAAAGACAATCCTAGCTTTACATACAAAATAATGGGCTCCAAGCTGGCTATTTCCACTTGGGAGCAAAACCCTCAGGTTATAATAGATAAATCTATGCAAATGTCAGCTCAAGACTCAGTAGCAATCAAAAAAGCAAACAGAAAACTAGAAATTATTAGGAAAGGAGGAGAGAGCAAAACAGGGGAAATCATTACTCTGCTGTATAACTCCATGGACTTCCTTCTCTTGAATGCCATTGTGCAGTCTTGATTCACTGATCTCAAATATGATACAGAAGAAATAGAAAAGTTACAGAGGAAGGCAATTGAAGATGATCAAAAGCACAAAAGGGCCTCCATTCAGGGAATGACTGAATAGATTAAGACTTTTTATCTTGGAGGGAAAAATGACTGAAGAAGAAATATGACCGAGTTTTGTGAAAGGAAGAGCGATGTGACTGGGGAACAGCTGTTCATATTATTCAGTGCTCTTCAAAGGAAGAGAGTGAACATCAAAGAAAACTATCAAGTGACAAGTTCAAAATAAACTAAGGAGATTTTAAGCTGTGACACTCCTTGCCATAGGGTACGGTGGATGTTTAAAGTTTGTGTTGGTTCAATAGGGCATAAGCTGATCGATAGAAGAGGAATCCATAAAGGGCTATTAAATGCAGAGATAGCATCTACAGTTCAGGAGGTTCCTAAGTCACAGACCACTGGGGAAATGGAAAGTATTCTGGGAAGAAAAAACAAATGTTTGCTCTATTTTTGTACTACTTCCTGAGTGTCTGCTGGGTCTCCTCCAGGCCAGAACGCTGGGCCAGGTGTATTTTGGGGGCTGGCCATTTTCAGTCATCCCTCTGTCCTGCCTTTCACACCAGGCCCTGCATCTCACTAAGGGCAATGGCTGAAGTGAAGCCTGAGGTGTCTGCTGCACTTGCCTGTCACTGTTCCCACATCAGGCACAATTTTCACCTTAGAAAGTCATCCACCAAGGCCCACATGCAGGTGCATCCTGTTTTCCCTTAGCTCCCAAAGAAGAAGAATCCACCTGCATGGACAAGGCTTCTCTGCTGGAGGCCAAGTTGCTCTGGAATGCAACAGGTAGCCAAGGGATACAACCTTGTTCTCCATGCAGATCCCTCATCTCACTCTGGCCTGGGTCACTCTGGGTTTGTTGTTCCAATGCACCATCAAAAGCGAATGCCTGAGTATGAGCAACAAGAGATAGAGGGAAAAAAAGAGCAGCAGTGGTTCTCATGGTCGATCCAAGTCTGAGTGATTTGCTAATTTTTCCCCCAGTAAGTTAAAAACAAACACTTGGATGCTGCACTGACACAACATGCAAGTGACACTTCTGTTTGAAATCTCAGTGCCTTAATGACATTTGTGTCATTAAGGCTCTGAGACACAAATGTTAGAGACATTTGTGTTCCTGTGCATTTTTCCAAGGTTACCTAAAAGCCATGCCCTGGCAGTTTACAAGCTGGCGGACACAAACCAGTAAACTCATTCTGCACCTCCTTCCCAGCTAGATATGAGAATGAGTGAGAGTGGCAATTACAAGATAATCATACCCAGGGAGAAATTCCTGAGCTCAGATATCTCTGTTCCCCAGATCAGGGTAATCCCATTGCACTCAGCTAGCCACTGGCAAAGCTTATCAAGCCAGGCTGGCTTGACACTCCCAGATTTTAGGAGCCTGCCCTGTTTCTGGAGGTTGCTGCATCACCCAAGCAGCCTTGTGTTGACATCACATGCTCAGTAATGTGAAGGTGAGACTTATTCTCTGAAAACCTACCATTTTCACCTATAAGGCCTAAATGAAAGTAAATGAAACTCCATATTCTGTTTTTATTGACACCTGTGCTATTTTGCCGCAGCTCCAAAGGAGTAATGATGATATGCATTGGAACAGGAGGACAACCAGGCATCTGTCCTGTTGATTGATCTGCAGGAGCGGGAACACAAAAAGATCCATTACACACACTGAAATAACTACTCTGATAATGACTGCTATGGGGAAAATATCCCCACCCACACTTCTTACCCTGAGATTTCTATCGGGAAGGAGAGCCTGCTCTGTTTGGCTCTGGATGGAAGACAAGACTCTTGGATTTCAGCGTGAACTGCGAGCAGGCAAGGGTAGAAAACCCCAGATCTTGACTCTGTAACCTGGGGAAACCATGTAGCTTCCTCTTCCTCCTCCTCTTCCTCCTCTTCTCTGGTGCTTTAACCTATCTCCTAATCCTCCTCTTCAGATCTCCCCATGGATCACTGTCGGGGGTCCTGCCACCCCCAGGGTGTCCCCTGGCACCAGAGCCAAGCCAATCATCTGGAGCAAACCCCAGCCCAGTTCCCATCACAAAGGCTGGCACTGTCCTGCCCAGTTTTTAGCCCCAGAAAAGCCGAGCCTTGGCATCCCACAGCCACACACCTCGTGCAAGGGCTGCTGGGGTGGCATCTCTGACTCCTGTGGCTCCTGTGACAGCCTTATTTTAATATTTTGTGCTGAAAAAAACACATTTCCTGTGAAGAAAGGTGGGTATTTCTGTGTTGAGGGAACTTGGCATCTCGGAATACTGAGCAGCCATTTCCTCAAAGCTGTAGTATTCAACCTGGTGATCAACTCCATTAGCACTAAAAGGAACTGTCTAAATGTCAAGCCAGGTTCAATAAAGAAGCACTAACACACTTAGAAATGGCTTAGAAAGGAGAATTAAAAGTTTTGCTGCTAATTTTTTTTCTTATTTTAAGTTTTCTGCCAGTTCTAGCTCTTCCATTCAAATGAGACAATCGTTTGCTGCCAAGATGAAGGAAACGAGATAACCTGAAAGTGGGCAAAGCTCTTCTTCCATAATAGAAAGCTAACAGGGACTTCAGCTCCTCTTGCAAGCCTCTGGAAACACCATGAGGATGGCGTCAGCAGATCTATAAGTAAAGGTGCCTTCCAGCCTCCTGTTGCAATGAGTTCCAGATCCTCTGATACCCCATGGTCCCACCAGAGCCAGGAAACTCCAGGAGGCAAAGGAGAGCTCCTCTGATCAGCTGAAGGTGTGCAGCCCAGGAGGCAGGCAGGCAGAAGCAGGGAGCACAGCCTGCTGGAGGCACATTTTTTATGCAGCTTCAAAATCTGTGCCGGGTTTAACAACCAGCCCTGCTCCTGGAGACCCAGCTGCCTTCCACGCTGCTGGAATGGGAGCGGGCTGGTGCTTTGATGTGGTAATGACATATAACTGATACTGATGGCAAAGGCTAATCCACTCTGCCCTGTAATGTTCCCAGTCAATCACGCAATATTCTGTTATTGGAAAAACTCATTTTTGCCCCTCTGATGGTAATCAGTGTATGCCCTGAAGCACGAGCCTTGATAGTCTGTGTAATTTGCAACCTAGCTAACTGTAACTGTGGATGTTAATCCTATTTATACAAATGCCTGGCAAGCAAAAGTAGTGTTACTGGGACAAGCTGCAGGGCAGGGCAAGGCATGGAGCCAGATTTCTAGGAATTCTCCCTCTGCAGATTTCAAGCTGCTGCACCCCAGTGATGGGAGACTGAGAGATTTGGGGTGAGCAAAGACAACTGGCACAGGCAGTTGTGTCATTCCTGCTGCCTGGTAGTACTTATTCTGGAATATGCTGGAGCAGACTTCACCACAGTGCACATCCTCTTCTTAGAACAACCACTCTCTACCTGACAAATGCCATGAAGAGGGACTTTGACAAGCTTGAGAGGTGGGTCCATGTGAAAAATCATTAAATTCAACAAGGCCAAGATCCCCTACAAGGGTCAGGGCAGCCCTAAGGACAAATACAGGCTGGGCAGAGAGTGGACAGAGAGCAGCCCTGAGGAGAGAGACTTGGGGTGTTGGTTGAGAAGAGAAGTTCAACACGACCCAGCAATGTGCACTTGCAGCCCAGAAAGCCAAATTCATCCTGTGTGAGCTGAACCAGGCCCCAAGGCCCACCCTAAGTGAAGCTTAACCTGAACTAGGAGTCTAATACTATCAACAGCAAGGAACAGACACCTCCAGCAAGCAAGTCAGAGTAGGAGGCATGCAGCCTGGGGGAAAGACTTGAATACAGCTCTCTAGTTACCCACCCCAAAAGGGCAGCAAAAGACATCACCAGGGTGCAGCGAGACTTAGACATGTTAAGTGGCATTTTCTGGGTGGGGGGACCAAGCCCTGAAGGGGTGCTCAGCTTTCCTAATTGGCTGTTCAGTACTGAAAACACCCTCCTAACGGCCTCGTGTGGGACTAAACTGGGAGTTGGGGTTGTGTATTGAGAGAGGCACCAAATCCGCTCCCATCACAGGTGGGTGCTCAGAACAGACTTGCACTGGTGATGGGTACCTGTGCCTAGGATTGCTCACCCCACCTATTTCACCAAGGACAGGGAGGAAGGGAGGTCACTCCTTTCCAACTGCAGAGAAACCCCCGTTCCCAGGATTTCATGGCTTCAGGTGAAAACTCACCAGAGCAGGCTCTCAGGCCTCAAAGAAGAGAAAGGTCTAATGGCATTGAGCCTGGGCCTTGCAGGAGCTGTTACCTGCCAGTGACCATCAGTGCAGGTGGGACCCAGTGACGCAGGGACCCAGCCATCCAGCAGCATTCCAGCCCTTCCCTGGGCTTGTTCCCTTCCCGACAGCCCTGCAACACCCAGCACCTGCACCCTGATGTATTACTGCTGGCACAATCCCTTGTCATGCAGGATTAAAGAACTAGCAGCACTTCCCTGGTCTTATTCCAGGGTCAGCTAACATAAACTGGAACCCCAAACTTCCCCAAATCCAAAATAAGGAAACTTGAGCTTCATGACTATTTCATTAAGAAGGATACTTCTGGAAAACATAAACTACATTGAGTTGGCTGTGCCTTGTTTTCCTGCAGTTCTTCTCCAGGAATGTCTCCTGCTTGAGCGAGAAGCACCAGACACGGTGAGAGCACACACTTGTGGGGGCTTGCAGCACTAACCACACCAACACACTCTCCCTATTTTGTGACATCCATGTGGTTTGTTTCTTAGAGCAAGGCTGTGACAGCTTGGCCCTGTGACACATTTCTATAGCTGCAGGGACCCTGATGATGGCTAAGAGACCCCACTTGTTGTGGTTCCACCTGCAGGGTCTAAGGTCAGCAAGCAAGAATAGGCTGGCAGAGGATGGAAATATATTTAATTGTATCCTTTAGTATAGATGGAAAAGAGCAGCTGTGCGTTTAGGCGCATTTGTTTTCTTCTAGACCTGAGAAAGAGTTGGTACAGCCAAGAACACATTTTCCTACCCAACTGCACACTACAATTGGTCTAATAAAAATGTATTTCATTTGCCTGCAAAAATCACTCTTCTGGGCACATTACAGCCATAAAGTATGCTGTTTTCTATTCCTGGCTTCTTTTAAAAGGCCAAGTCTCGCTGCTGTATTATTGAATTCACCAGACACATGGTGCAGCCCAGTGAGCACTGCTGTAGGAGTCTTCACGTTATAGTTCTCTAGGCTTGATCCTTCACACACATAAATGGATTTTACACTCACGATGCTCCTGGGACACCCAGGCAGCTGCTTCAGGTTTTTGCCAGTTTAAGTAAGATTATTATTGGGCTCAAGAGCTTATGTGCCCTGCAACAACCCACGTGTTGTGGGCACTTTTACCTCAGCAAGCTCGTATCTGTGACAAAGTGTAGGACTGGGATATACAACTGGGGTGATGCGTGCAAAACTGATGGTTCACTGTGGGCCTGGGTAATCAAATCTGGATGAAAGCAGGCAAAATTGGTCCAGGATCTGGTTGTGATGCACGTGCCAGCTGGTCCTTTTGACCTCCCTGAGACCATGTGAAGAAGATGGCTTGGTGAAAATGATGTATTAAAACCAGAACCTTATATGCCCTCCCTTGGTATTATGTGGGCTTAAGGCTGCTTTTGCCACCCACTGCCTCTGAGCTCTTATTCTCCTATGCTATTACTGAAACAGCCTAAACATCATGTTTTAGTTATAAAGTGAGTTTAGTGGATGGAAGGGCGGGAGAAAAGGGGGATTAAATTTACTGCTTCAGTGACTACAGATCTGAAATAAATCTCCAATTCAATGATAGATCAATAACATCAAGATTGGGTTTAAATTATTAATAAACTATGAGAAACAAGGATAATTATTCTATGAGTCACAGCTCTCTAATGCACTGCACATTTTTTTCCCTGAGACATCTGCATTGAAGCACGACCTGCCTATCTGTTGGCAGAAAGCTGTAGCCAAGAAGTTAATGCTTTTTGTTTTGCCAGCTAAGCATTTCATAAACCCTCATGGTCTGAGACAGCCTGGTGACAATGTCATGCTTCATTCATGGAGAAACCCTTAGGACAGGAACCCCTAAAACACTGAGGTGTCTAATGAGCCCCTGGAAATCAATTTGATTGATTTGAATCACATTTGTGAATGGTTCAGAAGGCTCTCAAATGTCCTTTAAAACCTGGATGTCTGGAGATGGAGGAGTTGTGCTAGCCTAAAAGGAGATGCTGGTCTTGAAGCTCACCTCACTGGTGGCAAGGAGGAGGCATAACCTGAGGACTTCATAAGGCAGGGAGGAAAGGAAGAGTTTTTGCACGCTGATGGTAGATTGACAGCACCATCGAACTGCTGGTGAATTTCAAGTGAATTAGCTTTCCCTTTTCAGGCAAAAATAGAGAGACCCATCAGCCTGAGGAGGCCTGTTAAAATCAAGAAGCTGAAGACTGGAATATTCCTCCATTCTGGGTCACTACCATCTCTGCTGGCTGAGACAGCCCACGCTGACACACTTAAACTGGAGATGCTGAGCACCTCTGAGCATCCTCCCACCTCAGCAGGTGTCATCCCTCAGATGTGGCATCATGGCTTAGGGTGGCGATGGAGAGCAGCCTTCCAGGGGCATCTCACAGCAAAATCAGCTAATCCCTGCTCTTTGACAGACTGGACTGGGGTCATATTTCCTCAGAGCACTCTCGATGATGCTCTTAAGCTGCTGCACTATCAGGTAAAGGGCTTAGCATTGCCCTGGCTTACCCAGAGGGTACCCTGCTTAAGAGAGGAACAGAACTCAGGATACAGGTCATGAAAGGTACTTATCCCTGTGAAATCAGCTCTGCAGCAAGCAGAGGAGGGAATTGTCCTCACAGAGCTAAGGGCAGCACAGAGGAATGGACACCAGAACGGTCAAGGAGTATTGGTAGCAGCTGTGCAAGCTCTTCTCTGGTCTTACTGCTTCCCTTGCCACGGGACAAAACAAGATTTCATCAGTCCTAAAATCACCCTCCTGCTGACATCAGCTAACACGGTTCTGCCAGTGGCAGTCGGTGACCCCCATTCTGCTGATAGTATGGTATCCCTCTGCACACACTTGGACTGGGACCCCGCTGGGACACCCCACTTTTGCCACAGCGTGTCCAGCAGCAACTGGGGCTTTCCATACACCTTTCCACTCTCTCCTTTCATCTGAAGTTGTCAGTTTTCTGAAGATCATTCTGAGCCTATAACACAGAATTATCAAGATGTCCAGCCACTACTCTAATTTTTTTGCTGTCCCTGTTATATACTAATTTAAAGATTCCTGTGGCCTTGGCAAATGAAGAAAACAAACCACAAAATCAGGAAAATAAAATACTGAACAAGCTGTGTTTGGGGCTTGACTGCGATCTGATCCAAGGCAAAGAGTGAAGGGCGTTTAAAATTTTATTTATTTATTTATTTAGATCCATTAGTAATTCAACAAGGCCTTTACACATCACAGCTTTCTTATTATTTACCTATGAATTGTAAAGGATTCTGGGCAGAGCACACACAAATTAATGTATCTGTGGGTGAAAACTTATGAGGAATAGGGGGATGCTTTCATTGTGTGTTTGCTCTACCTGCTCTCCTGAGGCAGTAAAATGCCATCATCTCTGCCTTGCACATGAGGTGTAAAGCCCAGGAAAGGACTATGTGCAGGTTAACTGGGATCAGTATCAAGCCTGAATCTCATGGAAACCCCTGTTCCTGGGAGCAGGATGTGGATGGGCGACTTGGAATGTTCCAAGCTGGTGCTTGCTGGAGAACGAGACGTGCTCAGACTGAGCAACCTGCCTGACCATGAGGGCCTGGGGTGCAGCCTCAGCAATGCGTGGGCAGCTCTCTGCATGCACCCCAAATCACGGCCAGGCCCTTCAGGACAGCTCAGACCAGCCCCGTGGGGAGCTGGACTGCAGGGGACCCTCTCACAAACTTTCAGATGGGGGAAAATCTCTTTCTCTTTTGCACTCATGTAGTGAGGAAATGTTCAAGACTGATTTCCCTTGATTTGCCATCAGAGATTTTACTTCAGTCCATAACATTTTCAAAATTTGGGGAAGAAATAGGGTCTGCACTCTTTCAAGGTGAAAGTTATGGATTTAGAACAATTATTTATATAAATGTTGGACAATTAAATTTATTAAAAATCTATAACATATTTACGATTTATGTTAATGTAATTTATAAAATATAATCCTAAAACTACCTTGCAGTGTGCCCATGTAAAAGTGTAACAGCTTTCCCTAAAACAGCTCCTTATATCCATTTCCCTTGGTGCCAAGGGAAGAAAGAAGTTAAATGAAAATCATTTGGATATTCCTATAAAGATTGTTATTAATGAACTGAGTGCTGTTTAAAGTCACCAAAAAAAAATTTGGTCTTTGCTTGCCTCCTAAAAAGAGTACCTATTCAATTTCCTTTCCCTGCCTTCTCTCTGCAAGGAAGATTAGATATGTCTATATGTTTACATCGGGCAGACGGGGAGAGGGAGCCACACATCTCCAGATGGTGTAAATCCGTGTTGCTGCAGCAGCGTTGGTGGTGGGAAGGGTGGTATTATGCTGATTTACTGTGGCTGGGGAATCAGACCTATTTTTTCTCCCCAGCTGGAAGAGCAGCCTGTAAAATAAAAATCACATGTCTCCGTTGATATGAGAGATGCTGTGTAGGATTTATCTGTCTAACAAAATAAAATAAAAAAATATAAAAAAACCCTCTGCAGAGGCTGGCAGCATCCCTTTTAATACAGCTGATGTTGAGGGCCCCAAAGACCACCCCTTGGACAGACATAACTTCCAGTTTATTAATAGCAAGGGCACAGCAGAGGCTGCCAGGCTGTGATTGTCTCAGGCACACTGTAAATTTCCAGTTGCTCCGTGTTCCTGCTGCCTGCCTGTGTATGGCATAAATACAGCCTAACATGACTGAATCATATAGAAAAATGTTACCAATTACTCTGCTTACCTGGATTCCTTCGGCACAGGTCCTGCGGGCTGTACAGACAGAGAATATGTCGCTGGTGCTGGAGGGGAGAAAATGAGCTTCCTTTAAAAATAATTTTAAAAAATCCTCTTTTTGTGTAGAACAGCAGGTTGGTCGGGTTTTTTTCCCTGCCTTGAGATTTCTTGCCATTTCATTATTTTGTATTTCAGATAAAACCTCCTCACCTTAACGAGGAACATTTTTCCCCTCGGTTTTAATGGTATAATAAATTGAGGGAGAGCAAAGAAGAAGAAAATGAACCGTAAAGAAAGTTGCTGGAGACTGAGGGCAGGCTTTGCAGAGGAAGAGGCAAGAGTAACAAGCTAATTTACTTTGCCTTTCTGTTCAGGTTCCATCTTTAAACAGCTTTGGTCTCCTTATTTTAGAGACCCTTTGGGAGGACACACTCCCATGAGGTGAAGAGGACTGGGGGTGCCCCTCTGTGGGAAGGTCATGATGCTGCAAGAGTGGGGAGTGAACCCAAAATGGTGATTTTGGCCCAAACCTGCCATGCAACCAGGGGTGCTGCCGTGAGGGATTTACTGCCAGAACAGCACCTTTCTCCTCCAGGTTTGCTTTATCTCAGTGGCCACAGGGTACACATTTCCCACTGTGTGCTGAGCACAGCAGACATGGGGTCTGTTACAGCTCACACCTGCTGGGTCACTTGTACACTTATGCAACCTACCTCAGTGTTGCCATACCAAGTGGTCTTATTTCCAAAAAATCAGAAGGGACAGAGGGAAGAGATTAGGGAAGGCATATGCAGAAGGAGGTGGGAGAGAGGAGACCTGCCTGTGGACATGCAGGGGTCTGGGGGAAGAGAGTGGACAAGGAGGCATTTGGGAAGGGCAGTAGGATGGCAGAGGTGATGGTAGAAAAGAAAATGTAGAAGTGTAAGACACATGGTAAAAAAGAGAGGTATAGATAGCTATGACAGGATGCCAGAAAAAGCACCAAAATGCAGGTTACTGCTCAAATTACATAACCCACTCTTATGAAAGACAAAAAACAATGAAAAGAGATAAAAAGAAGCCAAAAAACCCCCATAAACCACCGTAGTGTACAAATTCTTGAAGAAATATTAAATGTTGACACTGGGTCCCTAATGAGGCATTCCCATATTTGATATTCCTTGGTAAATCTTCCTGTGTATACATACTAGCTCTCTACTGAAGCAAACTTCATATATCACCTGAATTTTAATTGTGATGTGCAAATCCAAGAAATTACTGCCTAGGATAGCGCTGAGAGCGAGTTCTGCATGCATTTGCTTCCTGTCTTTTGTGGTGGTTTCAGACTCTCAGCCTCTTGCCAGGATAGATTTGTCCTCAAGGATGCAGCTCACATATATCCCTGATAAGAATACTTGATTTCCACACGGGAAGCTCTTTAAGACATTAACCTTATGTGTGTGAACAGTTAATTTTTCTCATTCTTAGGAACTGGCAAATTTGCATTAAGAAAAATGCAAAAGTGAGCAGAAAACACTTCTGTTGATAACCCCCAAGGCGGACCAATGCATGAATTCCTTAGGAAATAGGTAAACCTTTACTTCAAGGAATATCCTGGCTCTTTCATGCTGGCTGTGCATTTCTGACTGTGCCAAAGCAAACTGTGCCAGGGGCTGTCCTATAACAGTGGAATCCCTGCTCACGCTTTGTTAAAAGAAGAATTAAGGGAAAAAAAATCCAATCTTTTATCAAAAAAAAAACCAAAACCTAAACCCAAAAACAAACAAAAAGTTTAGACCTAGAAGATCTAGGATAATGCCAAGCTATCCCATCTGGACCCCAGTTTGTGATCCAGTCTCTCCCTGTGTAGGTAACCAGTTGCATTTCCCCAGGGTTGCTGTGCCTGCTGTGTTGTCCACTTCCAGTGGCTTTCAGCAGAGCCACTTGTCCCTTCCTCACCTGCTCACAGGGGACAGCTGTGACCCTATCCTGGCTGGATTACTTAATGAGCTGTAAAATGTTATTAAAAAGCAGGATGTGAATGTCTACCTGTATCTAACTACCTACCTATCTATTTATTTATCTATCTATCTATCTGAAGTAAACAGAGCTTGAAGAGTCTTGTGAGAGAGATAACTAATATTTGTTTGTTGGCATTTACATGTAACTGAGCAACTCTGATCCAGACAAAATGAAAAGGATTGCCCCTAAAATGGAAGAGTGGGATTTATGCTTAAATTATTTCTGTGTTTAATTCTTATAAGCCTTTCTTTCCAGATCAGTACTTTGCATTTGTGATGTTGTCTGGGATTAAGGTCTGGATGCTGGTGTGCCTCTCACAGTTTAAAATTTTTTGCCCAAAACATGGTGCATACCAGCCCATCACTCCACACAAATGCAGCCCTCACTTGCAGGCAGGGAAGGGCAGACGTGTCTTGCTCCTCACAATCCATCATCATGTTAGGTGTCCAGGCCCTCATATTTCACCATATGATGGAACTACTGCAAAACTCAACAAGGGAAGACTGACTGAGGCCTTTGACACAGGTAGCATTCTTCTCTACAGTTTGGAGAAACGCAGATTTGAAAGGTGAACTACTCAGTGGATAAGGAATTGGCTGGGTGGATGCAGCCAGAGTTGTGGTAAATGGCTCTAAGTCCCAATGGAGGCTGGTGACAAGTGGTGTCCCTCAGAGCTCTGTCTTGGGACTGGTGCTCTTTAACATCTTCACAATGACACAGTGAGATGGAATGCAGTCTCAGCAAGTTTGCAGATGGAAGCAAAGCTGAGCAGTGCGGCTGACATAACAAAAGGGTGGGATGCCATCCAGAAGAATCCAGACAAACCTGAGAAGTGGGCCCATGAGAGCTTCCTGAAGTTCAAGTCCAAGTGGAAGGTGATCTAAATGGGTTGGGGCAACCCCAGTCATGAGTACAGGCTAGGGGGAAGAACTCACTTCAGCCCATGTGGAGGAGAACTTGGAGGTTCTGGCGGATGCGAATATGGACACGATCTGGAGATGTACTCCTGCCATCCAAAAAGCTGAATGCATTTGCTTGGGCTGCACCAAAAGGCGTGGGGCCAGCCGGCTGAGGGAGGTGATTTTGATCCTCCTTTTTGTCCTTGTGAGACCCCACCTGGAGTTCTGTGTCCAGCTCTGAGGACCTTAACACAAGAAAGACATGGACCTGGTGGACTGAGGCCAGAGCAGGACCATGAAGATGGTCAGATGGTGAAGCAGTTCTCCTATGAAGCCATGCTGAGGGAGTTGGGGTTGTTCAGTACGGAAAAGAGAAGGCCCTAGGGAGACTTCACTAGAGGCCTCTCAGTACTTAAAGGAGGCTTATAAAACAGCAGGAGAATGACTTTTTAAGTGGTCAGATAGCAGCAGGACAAGAGGGAATGGTTTTAAATTGAAAGAGAGATCTATATTAGGTGTTAGGAGGAAATTTTTTACTGAGAGGATGGTGAGACACTGGCACAGGTTACCCAGAGTTGTTGATGCCCCACCCCTAGAATTGTTCAAGGCCAGGTTGGATGGAGCTCTGAGCAACCTGGTCTAGTGGAAGGGGTCCCTGCCCATGGTGGGGGCATTGGAATGAGATGATCTTTAAGGTCCCTTCCAACCCAGACCATTCTATGATTGTTGATTCTATGATTCTATGATGTGCAGAGAGAAATGTAGGAAAGCTCCAGAACAGCTGACTTATTCTCTCTCCTTCTTTTTAAGAGATTGCTAAAAAATACCTGTCAATACCTCTTCTTTCTTCAGAGGTCTTTCAGGAAACTCGATTGCAATTTTTGCTTGTTTTGCAGGAAGGGATGAGGCTCCTTCAGGGTCTGCATCACAGACAAAATCTCTGCTAGTTCTCCTAGTTTTCTCTTTGTTAAAGAGAGCAAGATTAGTCTGCTCAATATAATCTTTCATTCTCTGCATTTTGAAGGCTTCTTTAGAAGCTGCATATTCTTCTTCCAGCCTTTTCAAGTTTTCTACTGTTAGAGCAGAACTGTGATATGATGACCAAATCCAAAGGGGAAATATTTTTGGTTGGAACTGGTTACTGCAAGACCCTGGCAGCTTGTGTCCATTAAACATATCTGCAATGCATTAAGAAGATGAGAATCTTTAGCAACAGGCAAAGTCAATTCATCATTCCTGTAACAAAGAAAGAAAGAAAAGAGAAATCCCATTAGTCATTTACTCCTGATGGGCATATTGATTGATGTAGTTAAAATGTTCACACTAAGATAACCTTATTAGATTGAAAATCACTTTCTTTTCAAGAGGATCTACTAGGCTCCAATTCAACAAAGCACTTAAACAAATACCTGATATTAAGGACATGCTCAGGTCCTCGTGGTGGGCTTTTCTTAAATTGTTCCCACCTAACACTTAAGGCTAAAGCTTAAGATAGCTACAAAGGATTAAATAATGCCTATCTGTGTTTCAGATATGCCCAAAGTTGAGCAACCAAATATCTCATATCATAACACTCTATGTTACCCTCTTCCCCACTAAGGCTGTACTAAAGATTGCATCAGTGATTTCATTATTAACCCAGTTGGCTTTGGCTGTAAAATGCTGTACAGCTGAAACTTGCTGTGTGCAGGCTGGAATAGAGTGCACTTTATATTCATTACTAGTACTCAGACAAATTATTTTGGACAGTTTTTGCTACATGCTGATGGAGAAAAAATAAAAATGTACAGTGGAATCTATTGAATCTGTTTAATTGGACCTGCTGGTGGCCATCCGACCATGCCAATTAAATAAAGACAAACAAAAGCAGCTCTCAGAGGACCTGCAATGAATAAAACCAGGGTAAATACTGCATGGTTTTTCTTATTGCATTATTCTGTATAGTTGTGTGTCTGAAACATAAACTAGCCATAAAAAGCAACTCAACCTCCTGCTTGTAATATCTGCTTAATTGTGTCTGCATCTTCCGTTCACCCACTCAGTCTGTTCAATGTCAAAAGATAAAGGAGGGAAAAATAATAAGGTTAGTTTGGCAGAACTAGTGCTTTGCAACCTCCTCTTTCCTGGCCTGCCTCTCCCCGTCAATTCCCATGGGGCATGATGCTTCTCTGCTCTGTCTGACTGCAAACTGAGATGGCTGTTTCCAGGTGTTTTATCCATGCAGAAGACCCAGAACCTTCCACTGCTCTGGGCAGAGGGGCACTCTGACAGCACTGTGGGAGCCCAGAGACACGCTCACACTGAGGCACTGCAGGTGCCCCTGGGATGGCTCAGTGGGACATGCTCCTCACCCCTCGGCTGGGCTTCCCCAGCAGAATCATTTCTGAGAAGGGAGTAGGCAAGGGACAAGCGGGACCAGCACAGCACTGTCCAACGTGAAGGCGCTGCCCAGGCGAGGTCCCAGCCAGGGCTGTTTCCAAGGTGCTCTGGCAATGGTCCCGTGTTGCCATTTCTTGTGTACTGAAGGCCGTAAGTCTGACACTGTGTTTAGCATGTTTGAATCCACAAGGCTAAACTGGTATGCTTGCGAAATACAAGTGCCTGACACAATGAACTCTAGTGCTAAAGACAAGCACATGTATGGGGTATCAGTATTTTCACCTTTGTCAATCAAACTTATACAATATCTCATTAAAAAAAAATCACTGAGTTAGTTGGTCTGGAAAAAGCCATACTCCCTAATTCTGTGTTGAATTCACATTAAGGACGACATTTAATTCTCCTCTTATCCTTCTTTTGGGATAATTTTATTTTCAGTTTTCTGGAACTTTCCTTCTGATCCCGGCAATGTTGAAAACTGATTGCAAATGACCCAGAAAGACCCCCAAATGTTTCTCTTACTACTCTCTGGTCTGGATTAGCTGGCAAGATCTGATTGTAAAGAACCTAGCTTTACACTACTAGGGACACAAAGCATCTTATTATCATGTAATCTAATTATGTTGCTTAATTTTAATCTCCTTTGGGAGATAGTTTTAGAAAAGTCTGTAATTTCTGCCTTTCATGAACAATTCTGCCATTTCTTTTGTAATAGACTTTTAAGATCTCTTTGCTTCTTAATCATGCTTTAAGACATCTCTATGTCATTAGCTCTGCTGATCCTTGTACTGCTGTCATTCTACTTTCCCTGTTGAGTTTTTGTGGTCACAGAGCTGTAGAACAAGCAGGGCTGGAAGGTTCCTCTGGAAGTCACCAGGGTCTAAGACTCTCCTCAAAGCAAGTCTATTAGATCAGAGTCCTTGGGGTTTTGCCTAGGCAAATTTTAAATATTTTCAAAAGCTAAGATTCTACCACCTTTCCAGAACCAATATTTAACAATCCTTATGCTGAAAATACTTTTACCAATATTTGATTGGAATTTCCCACACTCCAGTGTGTGTCTGTTGCCCCTTATCCCACCACAGCGCAGCTCTGAGAAATCTGTTTCGTCCTCACCCTCCCATTTAGCAGCTTCAGGCAGCAGTGAGAGGTACTTGAGTATCTTCTCCTCCAAGCTGAACAGACTAATTTCTCCCAACCTTCTCTTGTGCACATAAGCTCCAGCCTCTGTGTATCTTGGTGACCTTTTGCTCCAATACGTTGTCCCTCACACTGACGAGCCCCAGACAAGATACAGCATTCCAGATGTGCCTCACCGGTGCCAAGCAGAGAGTGATAATTGTGTTTCTCCACCTCGTGTTTGGAAGTCAAACCTAACCCGGCTGTTTTAGCCCTGTCTTCCTTCAACTTGGGATCACCTGTGTCTCTACTGCAATGCCCTGTAATTGCCATTTGCCTGGGACTGCATTGCATGGAACTATGCAAGCTCAGAGTATGCTCTGGCGCAAGCTGGTGCCACTTTCAAAATGTCTGTGTGGCAAGGCTGTCCTGGCCTTGTGTCTGTGCACAGTGCTTCACTCACATGTGTTCCTGCACACTACACTGACTGCTCTCCTTGAACTCTTCCTCTTCATGAACGTTTTAAAGGATGTTCTATAAAATATTATTAGTAAGGCTTTTAAAATATGTTCTCTTGAAGCCTTGAACATGGGGAATTTGAATAAATAAAAACACAACTGAGCTGGGCATTTCTCAAACCCAGAGGAAGAACACAAGCCATGAATCTGAGGGTTTAGCTCCCTGCCTGGCCCCATACAGCAGCAGCAGCAGGATCAGCAGCAGTGCCCAAGGGCAGGATCTCATCCTTCATATACAGCTTGTCTACGTTGTCTTGTCACCCTTCCGATCCTCACTTTCTCCAAAACAAAAGAGAAAAATCTCCACACTTCACACGAGAAGTGTGGAGAATTACTTTTCCAGTGGTGGAAAAATGTTTTGAATTGATTATCCCATTCTTTCTGTGTCATACCACACAAAAAAAAATGTACCTGGCCCTATGGGAATCATAGATCAGGAGGGTAAAGCCTTCAGGACAAACAATTTCTGCCTCTGTTCTTGTACTGTACCTGCCAGACTGAGGTTCCATGCCCATCAGGACGGTTCCACCGAATAATCTGAATTACAGACGCTTTTAGAGTACCCTCTCTTGGCACTTGGCACATCAAAGCCTCACAACTCCTGGATCAGCAGCTTCTGCACAGTTTGAAGGAACGCAGTACTTGAGTGTTCACGTTGAACTTTTCAAAGAAACTGAAGAGGATCAAATGAAGCATTTTATAGAATTCTAAACATGGAGTGGGTTGGATTTTTTTTTTTTTTTAATGCTTCTTTTCATCAGAAGACATGTTTGAAACAAAAAGCCCATGGCAAATTAGAGGGATGGAATGCCACATTTTGAAAGTGCCAAAATTAAATATTCCTGCTTTGGAAGTTTGCCTCACCCTTTCCATCATGAGACATTCTGGGATTTTGATATCAAACTGTCACATTTTTCACTTGACCTGATGCATATTTTTGTTACCAAGTCCAATATTTTTTGCAAAATGCAAATAGAACATTTTGCTAATGTGGCTGGATAGGATTGGACACAGAGGAGAGTGCTCTTGGTTTTGTAAGCTCATAGTTCATGGGGACTGGCATTGAATAAGAAGAATGAGTTACATCAAAATGGCAGGCTTAAAAATCTCATAGATGATGGTAAGCTGCCCACTGCAATGTCAAAGGAGATTATCACTAAGTGTGCATAAACACATCTGCAGCACTGCAACACATCTTCTCCAAAGCCATATCTGTCCCTGACATCAGAGCTTGCCATAAAAAGCAAGAGAATTCAAAGCAACATTTACTGGCTATTTCCTCTGTGAAGCTTCACTTTCTCTATAGCTCTTCTGTTCTCATAATAATATGCTGAAATCTAGTCAGAATATTTGAATCTTAGAGAAACAAAACACAGCTGAAGTAGCTGGAAGACGAAGGGCTCGAGAGGCAATTTCCTCTGATTCATCAGGAGACAAAGACAGAGCGATAGCTGTGTTTGTGTTAATACCAGTGGAATTGCCTCTCTGGCACCGTTACCCCAATATTTCTTTAGCTCTTGATGTCATGCCTCATCTCTCAGCCCCCCACTCTTGTACCCTCAGACACAGCTAGGCTGGATATGTCCAGGGGAGGCCATGGCAGCACCTCCTCCCATCCCCATCCTGTGGCTTTCCCTTAGCAAAGTGAGACTGGCAGCTGAGCTGCCCAGCTCCAGGTGGGTATTCCCATCAGAACTGCCAGCCTCACCATCAAAGCCTTGTTTTCCTTGCTCTGAGCTCTCCCATCATTCCCATTAAGAATCAAGATGACCTGACCCTTTCTACAACCACATCCCTTGGGTTGGGGTCACCCAGTGGGGGGAAGGATGGCCAGGAAAGACACTTTGTCAAGCTCTTTCACTGACAGCACCTGGTGAGACCCAGTATCCCAGGCGGCTCTGCAGGGTGCTGCAAGAGAGACAGCACCCTCCCTGTAGGATCATCTCAGAGGAGATGGTTTTATTTGCACATCTGTAACTCTCTAGGCAGAGGCAGAGGACAGAGAGTGCAAGGCCATCAAAGGAGAATTAAACTCTGTGTCATTAATACTGCAAAATGTCAACTAAATTAGTTCCGATTGTGAGACTCCTGCAGTAGGAGTCGAAAGGTAGAGGAGTGCTGTGTACACAAGACTAGAGAGGCGTCTGTACACAGACATTGCAGTGGAATTTCTGCACCACAGCAGGTCTGGAGAGAATACTATGTAAATAAGAGTTTAGTCAGCCTCTGCTTTCCATCACAGTCTTCAACATATTTGTGTTTGTAGAAGGAGTCTTTTCCTCTAAGCAATGCCTACTTGATCCTACAGGATTTATAATCTCCTAGTTTACAGTCCACTGCAATGAAAGGCATTTGATACTTCCTCAACTTGGTTTAGATGTGACTTTCTGGCAAGACTTTGCAATACAAAGCTGATGTCAGGAGCTGTCAGACCCACAGTCCAGCAGGGACTGGGATCTCCAGTAAAGCATCACTGCATTTTGTTGGGGCAGAGGGACCTGCTGGCCCCACAGGTGCTGTGATGCTCAGAGCTACAGCTTAACATCACCCACCAAGGGCAGGTTGGGGTGGTGGACACACTTCCTTAAATGCTGAAGAGGCAGATATGCTTGTGTATGCATACATAAAGGTAAGCATACATTTACAGACTCAAGTCTGCACATTATACACACAGTATTGTTTTTATTATTACACACATTATATACATTCATATATACAGCATAATGCAATAGAATATATATCTCTCTAAAAAAATCCCAACACATGTATGGACGTTAATTGCCAAACAAGCCTGTTGAAAACAAGCAGTTTGTTTAATCTATTTCTGCCACTGCAGCTGTGTCCAGAATAGGCCTCCAAATTCTGTATTATAACCACAACTCTTGTAGAGAAAACAGTCTCCTAAAATAACTCTGTTTCTCTACTTTGCCCTTTGAAAGATGTTTGGAAAGTAATTGGTCACTGTAAATCACACAGAAGACCTTTGAGCGATCTCCTGTTGTGCAGCTCTTGTGCGTGTTGCATCCTACAAGTCCTGTAAGTGCTGGCAGAGCCAGAAATACTCATCTCAGCAGTGTCTTTCCATTTGAAGGCCTACATCCAAAAGCCTGGGTCTCACCATAGAAGTGACATTGGCTCCAGCTGAGTGGCTGTTTACCTCTCTGTAACATGCAGTGGCCATCAGTAGGCTTATAGAAATACATGGCAAATATGTGATGATCCAGGCCCCGGAGAATTCCCTCAGACTCAAGGTTTTAAAGATCATGGAGTCCTGCAGGTACAGGGATGAGAGCCAGCTGCCTCTTCTTGCAACCAGTAAAACCCACAATTAAGAATGGAACCCATTTTTTTTTTCTGGTAAGTCAGAAAAAATTACATTTGTGGCATGTAAGCATAAACAGCTTAAGAGTGGTACACAGAATCAGACTACCAACCTCTGCTGTTGGGATTTAAAACCTGACTTTGGCAGATGCCATTGCCTGGGCCACAGAGCAGACATGACACACAGCTGAGGAGCTAGTTCATGAATGTTCTTCAGAAAGCACTTCAAAAGCACAGCAATTACACTACACAGTAAAGCAAAACAGCTCCAGCCATAAATCATGATTGCTAGTGTGTGTACTGGGACACAAAAAGTGGTCTGAAGTTAGACTGTCTGACAGCACAGAAATTCCCGATTAACTGCCAGTGGTTCCATCTCTTTCATGCTCTGGAAGAATAAAGGACTCATCTGACAGCAGTGCTAGGGATTTATTGAGTTTGGTTCTGGGTAACACAGAACTGAAGTTACTGCTGGCTGTGGTTTTGATTTCTAACACTGCAGTGCACTGCAGGTAGAAACATTTTTCCTCATATTGGCTCACAGGACCTGAGCCTCTCATCCATGCAAAGGACTTTTGGCAGAAGAGTCTCTCTTGCTTCATATCCTGCAGTGTAAAAGGGGAGCTCCAGGTCCACTGACTTTTGTCCTGCCCTCCACAGCAGCCAAACATTTTAGTAGAGAAGAGAACAGAATTTCTAAGAGGTGGCAAATAATGTATAACTGATCCATTGGTCCCTAAATATAGAACTAAAGATCATAGTCAAAACACAGTGGTGTAAATTTGATACAAACTACAACTGCTGTAGGTTTAGAGCATAACGAATCACAGTTACACTGAGCCAGTTGCACTGAGAGAGGGCAGAGAAGCTCTCTGGTGTCTCCTCCTTACCCATATGGAGTAAACTACCCTTACACTATTCAACAGAGCCTCTTATTTATGCTGTACATCCAGATATCTAAATGTTATGCTAAGTCAAAGGTAAAAACACATATACTCACAAAGCTGTCTATTAGAACTACAGGTTCTGAAGTAGAAATTTATGATGAAGAAAATAAAGAGATAAAGGAATGTGAATATTGTTTATGAAGAGAACACAGAGAATGAGAAAGATGCTGGGAGACAATGCTGTCAGCACTGACCCTGCTGAGGCATAGTCCTACCAGATGCCTTAAAGACCTCTTGCCTGTGCCCTGTCCATAGGCACCTTGGCAAGAAGCTGTCAAGATGTGTTGTCCTCATGTGCCATTTCTAGGGCCTGCCAACTTGAGGAAATGCAGCAGTATTTGCAGCCAGAGAGGAGTGGGGACAGGGTGCACTGACTCCAGCTCTCCCAAGGATTGGTTCAACATATATTTCAGAATGTTTTTCTTAATTTTCCCTTTCTATTTTTAATTTTTATTAAGGTATGTTATAGTGTGGTCTGGCCAACTGTTGCTCCTATATCCCAGAAAAGTCTGATCTCAGGGATGGCTGGGGGAATGAGGGAGGAGGTTGTCTCTGTATCTCTCCACTTCCCATTACCCACCCTTGTGTCTCTAGCCCTGCCTGCTGCAGGGAAGCCATGGCCCTTGGAGGATCCTGCAGCTTCCTCCTCCTCCTTCCTTCCTAACTGCCATACCACATGGGGTTTTTTCCATCAAGAGCTTGATTTTCATCTCCCATGTGAAAGTGAAACCAGGAAAGGAGAACAGCAAATTTGGGTTCAACAAGGATACATGGGGTGGATAAATGGTAAAACAGCATTGGATAGCCACAAAAAAAAAAAAAAAAAAAAAAAAAAAAAAAAAAAACAAAAAAAAAAAAAAAAAAAAAAAAAAAAAAAAAAAAAAAAAAGCTCTGTCCCCATCAAACCCTGCACAGGTGTCCCAGAGCAGGCTTACCTCTTTGGGCAGGAATATTCAGGAGACTCCTGGCCACAGGGACCAGGCTGGTTGGGATGTGCTTGGAACACCCTCTTTGTCCTCAGTGTCCTTGGGACACTCCCTCCCACTGTTTTGCTGGGCTGTTGGCCCCTCACTCCCCCACATTCCATTGGGGATTTGCTGGGGCTCCGTTTGGGTTCTATTTGGATTCTATGGGGATTCTGTTGCCATAGTTCTCACAATGACATGCCACATTTCTCAGTCAAGGAGGTGAGGTCTCCTGCCAGCTTGCAGCCTTTCCTGGATATTTTGGTGGGGCTGTGGGAGATGGGACAGGGCTGGGGGATAGAGGGGACAGGGATTTGCAGTGGTGGAGGATGTGTGAGAACACATCCAGAGATGTCACACCTGCATGGCATGCTGTAAGTGGGATGCCAGCCTTCCAGCTTGTCTGGAGGAAGAATCATACTGCTGGTGCCTGAGGCACTCTGCCCCTGGCAAGCCCTGAGGGGAGGCAAGTGAACTGCCCTTCTGTGCTTCTCCAAAAGGAGAGTCTGAGCACCTCATCATCTAAGTCATGGTGGACAGGTTCCACCCAAGTGTTCCTTGCTGTTCTTTTTTGCTGTGTGCTGTGTCTTGAGCCTTCTCTGGCATCAGCTGCCCCCGTGGGCCACAGCACATCAACAACCTCACCCCATCCATCCACTGGTGCTGGGGCATGGGATGTGGCATGGAGTGTGTCAGTAACTCCTGCTCTCCTCAGAAAGGGCTCTCCAGCTTCAGCTTATTGCACTTAGGTCTCTTGTGTATGTGCCCTTTTTTTTCTACCATCCAGAGGTGAAATAAGGTTGCTACTAATTTTGGCAGCTGGGTGTCTGAGCTGCAAGGGCTTGGGGAAGTTGCAAAGGCTAATGACCAGGGCAAAAACTGCTTCTATGTTTCAAAAGGGAAGGG
>VWZN01005607.1:131523-152421 GCA_013396955.1 Regulus satrapa | reverse complement strand
AAGGAAAGGAAAGGAAAGGAAAGGAAAGGAAAGGAAAGGAAAGGAAAGGAAAGGAAAGGAAAGGAAAGGAAAGGTTTAAAGAGAATGCTTGCCTGAGTCCAGCTATAAGATGTACTGGTGCTGTCAGGAATAGCAGAGGCTCCACCTCTGCTTCCTCCAGCTGTGCTTTACACTTTGTAGTCAGTTTCTTGAAGTTCTCCATCAGACTCTGTGGGGTATTTTCCACTCTGGCAACTATGTTCATTGTGGACCCCAGGGCTGTCTCATAAGACTCAGAGAGAGGATTTTGCCTTGTGCTCAGCAGTGTTTTGGTGTTTAAAAAAATGCTTCAAGGGAACAAATGAAAATGGATGAAACAAAAACCCACATGACCAGGTCAGTGGTCACGCAGCTGGGCTGCCTGCTGAGCCCTCTGCTTTCTGTGTCCTTCAGCTCAACACTGTGGCCCAATTTTCCTCATCACAGGACAAGCCATAAAAATTGAACCAAAAAGCCAGTGTGTTTGATGTGCGGTCCTAGAAGGAACAATTGATCTTGTGGGACTGGGGGAGTTTTCCTCCTCCTGGATCCTGCTGCAAAAAGCGGAGAGAAAACCCCAGATGATAGTCAAAGATGATGTCTGGGGCCAGGGGCAGCACTCACCTCCTACTCAGAGAGTTGTGATGTCAACTCTCACCTTGTGTCTCCAATATTTCCTTAAGGGCATGGAAGTTTCTTATGCATTGATACTGTCATACATGGGCTGGGGCACAGATTCCCATTGCAAAACAAAGAGCACTTTTGTGAAAGCAGGGGATATTCCCTAATATACAGTTATTTAGATCAAAATCATTCATTTTACAGAACATACATCTAATACACTATCGATTTTATAATTTACTTTAATTTCTTACCAGGAAAAAGTCAATTCCTGCATGGCAGAGAAGCCAGAGGTAAGAATACTTTAGTCTGCTCAGCAAACAGGGACCTATTTTTAATCCAAAGGCCCTCTGTTAGCTCTTGCCTATTTAGTGTAAAACCAGGATTTACTACACGTACAACTTAATTCCCTTTTTATATTTGCATAGGGATCCCACAGCATATTTATGAACAGTTTTTGAGATAAGAGAGGGAAGGCCTCGGGAGTCAAAGTCATTGTTTTTGCATGAAGTATTTAATGCTAAACATAAATATTGAGAGGACTGAATTCTCATGCACTTGCAAACGTCACTCTTGGGCTCCTGAGGATTTTCACTTTATATCAAATTATTAAGAGCCTGGTTTTAAGTGAATGTTGAAAAAAATACAGGATACCTTTACAGACACTGGACTTCATTTTCCCATTAAGAGGAGAGACAGCTCATAGACAAAACAGAAACAAAGGTGGTGTACTTCTCATCTCCCTCGAAAGAGTGTGGCTAAGGAGGGAATGTGCCAGGCAGGAGAAATCAAGCCCTAGGGAAGGGACTTTCTCCAGTGGTGACCTCGAAGGGGATTGAAGCTGGAGTTCCTGTGGCGCACGTTCATCAACTCCGCTCATTGTAATTCACATGATTTACGTTCTCACAATCATGATTAGGTGGAGAAAAAAAAATGATCTATGTGCAGGTTGACTTCAGAAAGTGACATTCTTTGTCCAAATCCAATCAAGCCCCACAGCATGTGGTCCTTTGGATTTAGCATTAATTTTAATATGTGTGTCCCTGAAAATAACCCTCCTGGCTTTGGAAACCTCAGAGCTGAAGAGACTCCCAGGCAAGTACTGGGAAGAAAATTATGTTTGAGAGCTGTCGTTGCTTTCTCCAAAAGCTGTTCTGCTGGAGTGAAGAATGGGATACACTGGCAATAGATTAGTTTTTAAAATATAGTCAGAGACATCTTGGTGAGGAAATTTACTTCTCCAGACATAAAAAGGGGTCCAGAGGAACTCCACCAGAATGGCTTGTGGAGTTGCTGTCATCTCAACAGTGCAATACAGTGAGTGGCAGACTTTTGCCTTACTGTAAGCAGTGTAATCAGATTAATTTTCACTCTTTTGCCTCTGTGGTAAGACTGGCAAAATGTCTCAACCTTTGGATGTAAAATCCCTCACACATTTAATGTTGTTGTGACTTCAACAGGCCAGAGTTTTACACTGAAGCCTCCTCATTGCTGCCTCTCAAAGCTTTCCAAGATAGCCAAGCAACAGTCTGATTCTTGCCTGCTGACATACTTGGGCTCTTCTTTTCAAGTCAAAGAACAGAAACCAACAAACTGCATGGACAAAATAAAAACCAGGATAAAACAGGAGGGTAAATCCCTAGGCAGCATCTCTCCATCATGCCTTTCTACATCATCTTGCTGTATCAAACTTCAAAAGCAGATCTTGCCTAATGATCAGGAACAGTGTGTGGCCAGTCATCCAGGCAACAGACTCATGGGTACAGGGGAGGAGGAAATCAGAAGAAATCTGTACTTAACTACTGGAGTCTGAGAAAATGACCTCGCACCCAAAACTTGTGTAGGTTTAATCAGACGGAAAAATAAGCAAGAACATTTTCATTAGCATGCTATATACCTAACAAAGTTTTTGAAACCATTAGCCAGCCACACTACACCAGTGACAGCTTTCCTATGCTCTTAAGTGGTTCTCCCATCCTACAATTTTTCTCCTGTGAACAGAAAGCTGTAGTGCTGATTGCAAAGGACAGCTACCTAATTATAGGGCTTGTTATTAGCAGAGCCTGGGAAATCAAAAGTCTGCAGTTCATATGATGTAGAGAATGATGGAGCATCTCAAATCACTAATGTGATTCAAAGTAGGAATCTGCACATTTATTTCCCCCATTAAATCTGTGAGAAAGCCTATTTGCAGCAAGACTTGGAAGGCTTTCCACTTCTTTTTCTTGACTTTTGCCAAAAGTAAATTTTGAGTGTTTTCCTGACATCTTAATCCCATCAGTCTGTCAGTCAGCCTCACGATGACCTTCAAGCAAACCTATCAGGGCACTCTATAACCTAGTGTTTAATAAATGTCTTGGAGGAAAACTATGTTTGACAACACCTCCAGGACTTGAAATCCTGCTGCATGCAAGCATAACCCAGCAAGCTAATGGTGCATGCTGTCTCTTTGCTGCCCTTGGAGCACATTCTTGGCTGATTCTTGGCTGATCACAGCACTGCAAGCTTGCTGTCCTCAGGTGTGGCTGGTGGGGAACGACCTTGGGAAGGGATGGGAGAGGAGCCATTTCCATTTGACACATATCTCTGTCCCTGCTAAGAGTCTGCTTTATAGTCACACTCAAACCAGATATATTGTTTAGATTAAAATGGAGAGAGAGACAGAGAGAAATAAAAGTGTTCAACAGTAAAGATGTGGAGTGAGAGGAAACAGGCACTTTTTACTGTGTTGCTGAAGGTTTTGTATAGATAACAAGCCATTAAACTTTATGACCATGTTCTTGGAGTAGTACTGTTTGGTCATTTTTATGCTGCAGTTGCCTGCACAAGTTTTGGAATGTTTCTGACCCCTCCCACTTCCTGCATTTTCATCCCTTCTCCCTGCCTAGTTTTGTGAGATATTTGGTCCTTTGAATAAGTCACACCTCTTCATTTTTCATGGGCTGGTTGTCAAATCCAGTGTCTGTCTTTTAAAGACAGTCCATCAGGTAGACCTGATCTCATTTGGTGATGGAGTAAAGCACATCAGAGCTTTTATCTTCCCAATGAATGTTGCTTGAGATTTTCTGTGCTGGTACTCACTAAGTTAGTGAGTGTTGTGTCTTCATGGCTGGAAATACTCAACTCCAAAATCTGTTTTCTTACATGTAGAGTACATGGAGAGAAAACTTGGTATTTCTTAATGATTTTCATCTGGGGGGAAAAAAAAGCAGAAGAAAGGGTCATTTCTAATTCCGGGATTCTAAATTTTTACCAAAAAAAAAAAAAAAATCTTTCAACCCTTCTTCCTTTTTGCACCCTCTTTTGGGACTGATATATCTTAGACTTGTTCTAAACTTTGAACAAACCCCAGAGGAGACACAGCTTGTAATCAACAGCCAGACATAAAGTCATTAAGTACGAAAGTTAAAAAAAATTAAGACCATGGAGAAAAAAGAATAAGAATACATTTTTGAAATTTGATGGAAGAAACTAGACAGTGATGTCCAAATGCATGGAGGAATACCAGAGGAATTTAATTTAGAAGTCAGCAGTGGCAGTCGAACCTACCTTAATATTGCAAATCTTAGTCCTTGGAATTTTGGGGGGAAACCCAGGGCAGGCTCTCAGAACAGGAATAATGTGATCTTGATGTTGCTAATAAGCTGGTGACTGTGGAATTTTGAAGCAGCTGCAAATGATATAAAGAGTTTACCAGAAAAATTGAATATGGGAAGAAAGCTGTGAGTAGGGAAAGAGAGAGAGAGAGAGAGCTATAAAATTATGTTTCAGGAATTCTGGTTCTCTTCGATATAATATGTCAAAAGCTTGAAATATCCAGTGATGGGCTGTAAACAGCTTTGACAATGTGATTGATGTGTGCATTAACTGAATTCATGACATAAAATATATGATCCTTCAAGTTCTTATTTTTCCCCATGAAAATGATTACCATGAGCACTTTGCACAGTGACATGTATGTGAACTTGTACTTGTGATTTCTCAGACACAGTACAAAAGATGTCAGTATAAGGAACAGCTGCTATCTCTATCATTTATTTTAAACGTATTTGCAAATGACAAGGCATTTAAAAGAACTGTCTTTTTAATAAACTTCTTGTTCCAACCATATTTTAATTCATTTATTAACCACATCTTCTTTTCTTTACTTAGGAAATTTTGCAGTGATTCTCTTGTTTGGGGGAAAGAAAAGGTTGTGGGGTGTCACATCTCAGGTATTAATGTTTCATATGCATAATATGGAAGAAATGCTGCTTCAGATTTCTGTCAGTGCCTGTGCTTCCAGTTCTATGTTTTCCTCATGAAGAACACAGTTATCCCACAGAACAATAAGAGTTTCACTTGGCATCACCATTCACCTAAATCTCAGACACAGTTTCTTTAGACTCAGGCCTCCCAGGAGATCTGCAGCTCAGCCTTTGCCGTCACCCAGGCTGTGATTGGCTGTGCATTGGTGGCATCTGTGCATCAAGGGTGATGGGTTTCAACAATGAGGCAAGCCATTCCTGATCTTGTTCGCTCAAATGTGCTTATTGCATCTCAATTTTTGCCTTTAAATGGTACTGCCTGGGGCTTCCCCAAAAGAGGAAATATGGGGGGATCTGTGTAGATGTAAATGAAGACATCTGGCTGTGGTTTCTAAGGGCTCTGTGTTTGGTGGGGTGGAGCTGATGCAAAGAGAAGGAAAAAAAAGGACAAATAATTAGGCAGATGTTTCATTATTTGCAAGAGATCATCCACTGTCATCAGAAAGAAAGCAACTTCTCTGAAGGGTGGGAAGGAAATTTGACCTCTATAAAGATCCAGAATCCAGTAAAAAAAACAAAAAAACAAAAAACAAAAAAAACCCCACACCTTTTTTTTATAGCTTTATTTTTAGCAAGTTTTCAGTCGTTGAAGGCTAGAAGTTAGAACCTAGTCAATGAGATTGCAGGGTACAGCAGATAATGGTATCTTTGATCAATCAGGCAAAGCAGATAAAGATGCACTGCAAAAACTGGCCTGTGAGTCACAGAAATATCTCTTTTTCTGTCATTCAGCAGTTCTTGGGATGAGACTTGGAGAAATTAATCAGCATTGAGGTGGAAGGTGAGGGAGATATGGGTTGATGGCATGTACCTTGTCTGTAAGATGATGGCAGGCTTTGGTTTAGTCATTTCAGATGAGGCTTCCCAGGTCACTGGAGTGCCCCTTTCTGCCTCAAAAAAATGGTGTTGGGATGCTGTCTTCTTATTAATGTCAGGTAGAAATCTTTGCTCAAAATAGAAGGACAGTCTCTAGGTACCTTGTTAGATACAGAAGATGTGACAATCCCAGCAACGAATAATACAAAGCATTTCATAGCTCTGGAAAGGCTTGGCTGTCTCATAAAAGGAGGACTGACAGAGATTTGGCAGCCAGAACAACTGCACTTTTCTGTGCAGTTCAAACTTGTGAATAAACATGCAATCAGGCACACTTTCAGAGGAGCAACCGTGCTGCTTTCTACAAGCTACTAATGGCAACTTGGCTTTAGACAGAAACTAGTTGCACATTGCTGTCTTTCTATTCTAAATACAGGAAGCAGTGTCCTTGGCGTTTGTCCATTCAGCAGTGATACCTGGTCTGTGATCACCTGCAATGCACTGACAAGCGAAACCAGTAAATCGTATTCCTGACACCCTGCCTATGCAGAAAGTGGCTTTGGTAAGATAGGAAGGGTGACACAAGCACAGTGTGTAACCTCAGTGTTTGTGTTATGCAAAACGGCTCTTCGGTTAACGGGCCGGCTGCCATCTACTGTATGTTTGTGTTGTACAGACAGCACAGATGGATGGATTGTGGTTTCTGCCAAAATTCTCAGGTTAAATAGCATGCCAAATATTTTAATGGCCGTTGCATATATCTGCCACCTCATCCCTGCATACAGGTGGAAAGGGAAGAGCTGTCCTTTCTCTAAGCAGAACAGGCTTAGCTTTGCTTTCCATACAGCCAACTCTGCTCAGACCAGGAGTGCTCAGACCTGGTGGTGTCTGCTCAGACAGAGCTGGCAGCTCAGCCACAGAACATGGAATAATCTGTAAGAGACGCCTTGCAGAAGAGACAGTGACCATCACACTGTAAATCAGGGATACAGAGCTTATGTAAGTAACATAACATACATTATGTATGTACATAAGAGACCCGATATGTATTGGACCATATCAGGAAACTTGCACAAGGGGTGGCTGTATCACTTGAGTGCACTGGGGAAGAGCTGGTCCTAAAGGGACCCTGGAGGAGAGCCTAGGGCCTGTGAAAGCTGGTGGCACCCAGCTGATGTGCAGCAGCATGGTCACAGTGCCCCACACCTGACCACAGAGGAAGGGTCACCTTCACCTTCGCTCTTCCCATCAGCAGTCTGACTGCAGTTCCCGTTTAGCCATACAGAACATGGTTACAGCCTTTTTTGGAGGAGTATCTCTGCCCATCTCATCCCATGACTTGCCACACCTAAGCCTTTTTCTTGGTCTTTGCTCACTGAATCATTGACATTACCATAATATGAACATCTTTGTGGAATTTGTGCCTTTACCTAGATAGGGTCTGTGCTTTGGCTGAAATGTGTGGGTTTTTTTCCTACGGATGGTAAGGAGTGAAATCTCCACAACAAGTAAGGAAAAACAATAGTAATAAAAACCAATGTAATATTTTTTAAAGCCAAATAACTCTGCACTTGCTCCTGCTGAGATACACCTTACTATGAAGCTTATGTTACCAATGGGACTGTTCATTTCAGTGAGGCGAAGCAGCAGGGACATTAATAATGCTTAACAGGAAACAAGTTATTGTGCTTGGGGCAGAAGGGCAAAAACAGTTCTCTGTTATTTTTTGAAGAGTTAATTGGTAGTAGGCAAAGATGTGCTGTGTTGAGCCAGCAGGTGCTGCTTTATGACTACATTAATGTTAATGATATCCTCTGGACACGTATGAAGACAGGTTAACCTATTTCTTTCTCATTGCATTTCTCTGGGTGGATGTGCGTTCTAGTTCCAGCTATTTTTTGAGTGTCATCACAGAGCACTTGGACAGACAGTGGCCCTAAATTTGCACAGAGGTTTGCAGGCAATTTTGGAAAACCAGGTAACTTTTGTAACCTCCATTCATCTCAATGTAGACTTTGCAGGTTTAAAGTTGAGAGAAATGGGTAAAAGGGGCTGTTTCTCTGGCATAAAATTATTCCTAGGGGTTACATAACCTTTCTAAAATTGCCTGTGTAATTGTTCCTAGGTGTGCTTAATAACAGTACCTGGGTTCTAACTGTTTATTCTCTAATTTCATTGCTGAAACCTCTCTTCTTCTGGCATACCATTAAAAGAGTATTCTGGCACCAATTTAAGCCCTGGGATGAGCAGATATTAAAATTGTGTTCCTCTAAGCAAAGTGTGCCATGGCCCATCAAAGCATGATATGTGCTAGAAAAGGTAAACCAGTGCTCCACAGAGCTGGAAATTATCTTGTTTCAGTACCATTCCACATTTAAGTTTAATTATGAGCCTATATTATATTTTTTTTTTAATGTGCTTTTTGCATTTCTAGTTTGGCAAAATAACACTGTCTAGCACTAAGCTTCAGACATCCTTCAAGATATTGATATCTTTCATAAGATGCTTGCCTTGCACAAGCCCATCAGCTCCAGTAAAAATCCGTGTGTCATTGTAACAGGCAAAAGTGCTGTGGAAAAGGATAGTCCTGGGAGGCGAGGGCAGAGCTCTTTGCAAAACCAGGTGACAGTGCTACCATTTAATTACCCACTAGGTAAGGATTGGAAAGCCAAATCTGATTTTTTATAACATTGCCAGATGGGTCCTGTGCCTTGTTAGAAGTCTGCTTCTGCACATTTAGTGATTAAAACAAAAAAAACCAACCCAAAAAACCAAAAACCAAAAAACAAAAAAAAAAAAAAGGGAGAACGAATCTTGCATGCCTATAAGGACTGAGAGGGATGTACTAGCAGTGTTTGCTCATTAGAACATGGGTACAACTCTGAGATGGCTATTTCAAAATTTCTTGGAAGACGACACAGAAAGGGCAGTGGGGGAGGAGTCCATATAAAATCTTAGGATGGTTACAGCACTGGTGCCACAACCAGACGTTCAGCTACTTAGATCATGGAACTCTCTTTGAGTTTTGAGAAACCTGATCTCTTGGGAGCTGATGGGTTTCAACTGCCAGAGAAGGGAAAGAGCGTCTTTGCCCACAGACTTGCCAGGCTGGTGAATAGGGCTTTAAATTAATGTTGCCAGGGGTGGGAAACCTCCATCCATCCCACTCCTACCACTGTGATGTCAATGCCAGCCAGAGATGCTCAGAGCCTGGAGAGGGGTCACAGGTAAGCAGGAGAGCAGCTGATGAGCAGCACAGTGTGATTCCAGCCACTCCAGACTCCCCCAGCTTAATTTGGGGCCCAGCTCAAATGCCTCTATTGAACACAAGAAAATGTGGAATAAACCAGAGGAATTAGAGAACTGTGCGTACCTGCAGGGCTGTGAAGGGTGGCTTCTGTGACTGGAGAGTTGGAATGAAAGGATACAGGCTCTTTAGGAAGGACAGGGGGTGGAGATGAGGAGAAAGTGTCACCCTCCATGTAAACGACAAGCAGGAGTGCGTGGAGCTCCACCAGGGGATGGATCAGGTGCCTCCTTGGAGTTTATGAGTCTGGATTAAAGGGAGAGCAGGGACAAATGGCATTATAGTAGGGGTCTGCTATGGGCTGCCTGACCAGGAAGTGGATTAGTTCCTCTGTAGACAGGTAGGAGTGATCTCATGTTCACAAGCCCTGGTCCTTATAGGGAACTCCAACCACCCTGATATATGCTGGGGAAACAACACAACAGGGCGCAAATGATCCAGGACATTCCTGGAATGTGCTGATAACTTCCTTCTCCAAGTGACAGAGGAGCTAGTGAGAAGAGGTCCTAATGCTGGACCTTGTTTTCACCAACAAGAGTGTCTGATGAGGAATGTGAAGCTCAAGGGCAGCCTTGGCTGCAGTGACCACAAAATCATGGAGTTAGAATACTTAGGATATTGAGGAGAGCACACAACAAATTTGTCTGGACTTTGGGAGAGCAGACTTTGATTTCTTCAGGGATCTGCTTGGTAGAATACCCTGGAAGGATGATGGGCCCAGAAAAGCTGGTTAATAATCAAGGATCACCTCCTCCAAGCTTAGGAGTGATGCATCCTGACAAAGAGGAAGTCAAGCAAAAATGCTAGAAGGCTTGCATGCATGAGCAAGGAACTTCTGGACAAACTTAGACACAAGATCTGTGTTTCCAGATTCCTTGATATTTCCTTGGAATTTTTACATTGGTTTTGTGATTCTTCATGTAGCGTTGTTTACAGTAAAGGGTCTAGAAAGTCCTAATGGAATACTATTTTTAAGGTGATTGCTTCCTCTTCTGTAGAGCTTTTAAAATAAAGTGAAATGGATAGACTCCAGTTAAACAGATCCTTATTAAAGTAGCAGATAGTCTGATAATGACTTAAATTGGTGCTACGTGGCCATCACATGTTATTTGATAAGCATTCCATTATAATTAAGAAGTGGCTAATAGACAATTAATATACAGGATTACACACTTAGCTAATTAGCTGATTTAAATTTTTTTTGTTAGATTAAAATGTACAGGACCCCATAAATCACTATTAGAGATTGTTTAATAAGCCTGAACCCTTAATTTTCTCCCTGTCAATCAGGAATGGAGCAACTGACTTTTCCTCTCACCCAGAGAGACTTATCACATGGAAGAGCTGCTCTGTGTTCAGAATGAGCTGAAATGCCCCAACTCCCAAACACTGCACCTATTTGCAGGACCTCAGAGCTCAAGTGCAGTCAGCAGACACCTGATCAGAACAGTGGTGAAGGCTGAGGCATCACTTGACTGACAAGTCACCAGGGGCTCAAGTCTGTTTCCTGAAGACTAGCGCCTGTTGCTGTTTGGGGTCTGTGGATATCAGAGCTCAGGGACAGCGTGTCCAGCACAGCCTGCTGTCAGGGTGTAGACCATGTGGGATACCCCATGCTCACACGTGGCACTCTGAGGTAGGTGACTTTACTATTCTAAATTGTCCCTATGTACAGCAAGGCCAGAGAGCTCCTCCAGGGGCAATGTCAGCTCTGCTCCTCTGCCTCCAGAAAAGAAACAAGTGCACCAGTGACCATTTGTTCTAGTATTGGCCCAGCAGTGAACAACGGGCAGTTTCAGCAGTATGGGGTGCTCTGTAAATTTTGATCTGTCCAGATGGAACTAGGAGAGTGACATAGTGATTGGGCTGTTTTTTGTTGTCAAGGCTCAGAGAGGCACAACACACAGAAACAGCACTGACATGAAATGGCTTAAAGTTGACCAAAGACTGCACATGGGTTTTGGTGTTTGGTTTGGTTTTGGTTTTGGTTTTTTTGGTGTTTTTGGTTTTGTTTTGTTTTGTTTGTTTGTTTGGTTAATATTCATAGCTAAAGTACAAAGCAAGCAAGGTGAGAAATGAGATCTAAGGTGGAACAACACAAAGTCTGACATGTCTGTAAGATGTCATTTACTAGAAATAGTAAAATGTTTTGCTTCACCCTGTAAACCATGGTGTTTTAGACCATGTAATACCATGTGTGTATTATAATGAGGGGGATAAATAAGACTGGTGTTGTTGGGGGTTGGGTTTCTTCATCTTCACTGATGCTTCTTCGGCGCTGCTCTGTTTATTTTTCTTTACACTCTGAGTCTCTGCATCCCCTGCCCACTGAATGCCCTTTCATTTCAGAATAATAATAATTTGGGGGACAAAGGATGGGAGATGGGGGAAATGGGTTTACATTTTCCATTCCAAGGAAGGCTCCTGCCTTCCCTAGCAGGTACCTGTCATCCAAATCAAGACAGGTGTGTAGGGCTTCTTTGCTGTCACGCTTTCATGTTCAAGGCACTTTATAAGGGAGAACGAAATTCTTTTGACAGCTTGCATTGGAAAGTCAGCACCCCAAACTCACTGAGAACCTGAGGAAATGATGACTTACCCAATGTCTAAAATAAAATTAGGATCAGAGGGAAGGTATGAGTGTAGATATTTCTGCCTTTTATTTCAACTCTCAGCTGACCCAGTGCTGACAGGAGAAGGCAGGGTTGGTGATTTGCACAACCTTGTATGATGTGAGGGCTACACTGAGGCACACTGGCAGCAGCACTGTGATAGTGTCCTGGAAGGACAATTAGTCCAAATAGGTGATGACATAAGTGTGTCAGTCAAGTCATTTATCTGCCTGAAAAAAAAAAAAAAAACCAACCAAAAAAACCCCAAAAACTTGGAGTTTTTAATTACTGATTTTCACACTGCTGACTGTCTCTTCCTGGGCAGATTAAAATGCTGAGATATCACCACCTCTCCCTCCAGACATTTAACTGCCTCAGAAACTGAGAAAACATAATTTTTACTCCCTACCCAGTTATTGAGATCAGGAGATGATTCAAGATATGCAAGAGTCTTTTTAGTGACTAGGTGGGATTCACATCCAGGCTTAATGCCCTGGAGAACAGTGGATGAGTGTGTGGTGAGACAAGCCTGCACTTACATGAAGAGAGGGGCTGGCTTTTCAAAAGCACAAAAGTGTTTGGCATGGTAGAAAGTGGCAGCAGACACTTTTGGTTTTATCAAATAAATATTTGTGAATATAGCATGCTTTTTATTAAAAAAAAAAACAAAACAAAAACAAAAACAAAAAAACCCAAAACAAAACAAAAAAACCAAAACCCACACAGGTTATTTTGAGTTCAGATACTTTGCCAGATTTTCTAACCCAAGGCAAAGGATGGAAAGGGCTGGTATTTACTGCAGGTATATGCCACTATCTGATACAGTGGAGGATATGGGGTCTTCAGGGCTCTTCTTGTGAAATCTTCATGGCAGCAGTCCATCCCTTGCTCTTCCCCCTGGCTGTTAACCCGTCACTGGATGGTGACCTCCTGCACCCCAGCACGGAGCATGGAGAATATGATATGAGAGGGGATCACACACTCCTGCCCACTGGATGCTTTCTAGAACCAGACAATCTCCAGGAATAAGGACAGCAATGTCAGCTGAGCAGCCTGGTATAAAGTGTGCATGTAGGATGGCGAAAAAAGCTTAGGTTTAAATTACTATTTAATTCGTTGTATGGTGAAACATCTTTGAGAAATTGAGTGGTCTGAAGCTGTGGACAAAGCACACAGCTGGCAAGTTAGCTCAACCCCTTCTGACAGAGCAGGGGTTACTTGTCTCTTGGCAGTGAGTGGAACACACTCAGCATTATTTCTGCTTTTGTAATCTCATGAATGACATCTCAGTCCTTTTGAGAGTCCAGCTCAGAGTCTACCCCAGCGTAGCTGCTGTAAAATATTCTGCTCTGAGCTCTTGCAGCATTTCCAATTCAGATATGTGCGTAAACATATCTGATTATATTCACTAAATTTGGTCCAAATGTATTGGCATTTGAATTCATAATTTTCAGCAGGAAAAAAGAAAAGAAAAGAAAAGAAAAGAAAAGAAAAGAAAAGAAAAGAAAAGAAAAGAAAAGAAAAGAAAAGAAAAGAAAAGAAAAGAAAAGAAAAGAAAAGAAAAGAAAAGAAAAGAAAAGAAAAGAAAAGAAAAGAAAAGAAAAGAAAAGAAAAGAAAAGAAAAGAAAAGAAAAGAAAAGAAAAGAAAAGAAAAGAAAAGAAAAGAAAAGAAAAGAAAAGAAAAGAAAAGAAAAGAAAAGAAGACTTGGCAGAGGAAACTTTAAGGAAAATACTGCATAAGGAAAGCAAAAGTACACTCACTACCAAGTTAGTTCTCCATGGTTCTGGATTAAGCAGGCTTTGCCTGCTGATCAGTCCTGTGCTTCTTTCTATTCAGTTTCTAGTCAGCTCTTAGACCTTAAAATGTTCATCAAAGGCCACTTGCAGTGCCCATAGCCCCAGTTCTGCAGAAGTTCAGACTTGACATTTCAGTCACCTCTCCTGAAAACTGTCTGCATTGGGTAGCACCATTAAATTCCCATCTGATGACAGGGCCAAGCACAAACAGCCCACGATAAAATCTTTTCTATTTTAAAGACAGTTTTCTGTTTTTTCTTATAGGATACTGGAGCAAATAAAGAAGGATACTCCCTGGGGAGTTGCCATAGGAACCTGTGAAGTTTTTTTTGTTGTTGAAGATTAAATATAAGCAAGGGAGTAATTACAGAGAATGATTTTATACCTGAGTTTATAATTTTCATATAACACCAAAGCTGAACTGTTCCTCCATGTTCCTAAAACAGTAGCAGTCACCTTGAGGGTGAAGTCAACTTTGTAATTTTCACTGAAAAAGAAATTAAGTGCTGTATTTATTATTCAAGAACTCTGATTAGAAAAAAAAAATCCACATCTGAAAGATGCAACAAATAAGAAAGACTTCATTAGAAGTGTAAAGACGTGGAAGTGGAAATGGCTGCTACAAATAATATCTAAATATGCAATGTGTAAATGCCTTATATATTCTATTTTCTTCTTAATAGAGTTCAGTAAAGTCTGCTATAGTCTGCTCTTAAACTTATATTTAAAGAAGAACTTCGTGTTGTCCTCGGAAAATAGCTTCAACTCTCAAAGAGCATAAAAGGAAGAGATTTTTGAACATATCAGTATCAATTCAATAACAAAGAGAATTTGAAGATCCAGAATAAAAACAAAATTTGTTTTAAGAGGGTGTGACCGAGAAAGAATCTGTCCAAACTGTTCTCAGTTATGAGCATCAAAGGGAGATCGGGAAGTCTGGGTTCAGGAAAGGGCATGGGAGCTGAGCTAGCAGAAAGGTCATTTCCATGAGAAACAACCCAGAAGAGCAATGCTGGGAAAAGCCAATCTGGTGAGGACAGCGAGGAAGGAGCACAGAAGTGAGCTGGAGGGTCGGGGTGCAGGTGGCTGCTTCTGGGGCAAGGTCCCCGCAGTGCTGGCATCAGCCTCAGTCCCCTGCTGTCACCCCACCGCCTCCGGACAGCCCGGCAGCAGCGAGAGTTCGGAGGTGAGAGGGAAGGAGCGCCGCTGGCCTGGCTGAGGAGGTGAGCGTGTGCTGGGTGTGCAATGCTGCGCTCCCAAAGTGCCCAGCCTGTCTTGATTTGGGGTGGCTTCCCCACAGCTGGCTGCCTTGGCCAGCATTTCCTGGGACTATTCAGAGATAGGGGGGGGGAAATTATATGGGAGGCGTTGAGAACTTGAAGTATCTCTCTAAAGCTTGGGTCAATGTCTCCCTGGCAGTGCAAAAGAGCTGACAGAGCCACTGTCAAGTTAATTGTCCCCGAGATAATGTCCTTTAAAGTCGTATATATTATACATTACTGTTTATCCTGAAAATTTGTAATCTAAACACTTTATCTGTAAGTGACTTTAAGAACTGTAGCTGCTTGTCTGTGACAGGCACGTGGGTCTGGCCTTTGTGATGCTGGATGTGTTCTGCATCTTCCCTGGATAATTAGGGGTCTGTTCCCTCTGTGGCTGATAAGCCTCTTCATCTTCCCCACCACTGCCCCATTTTGGGGCTTTTGAGGGAAAAAATGGGACCAGGCACCTCTATGGAATGGGATGTGTTGGAAAGGCTGAAGGGGAAAGGGTGTAAGGGAGGGAGCAGTGCATAGCTCTGGACATAGTATAAGTGGAAAAAAAAAAAAAAGTCCAAAACAGAGTTTTTGGGGAATACCTTTTTTTTAGCAGAGGAAAAATATTATGAAAACACAAGTCTGATCTGAGATAAAGTAGCACATGATGTTGAAAACGTGACATTCAGACAGCAAATAGGTCACAAGAAAATCAAATGTTATTGCAAACAGACCAATATTGCAACAGCCCTCTCCTAAATGAAGGAATTTTGGATCTTAAATGAAGCAGTAATTTTATAAGTGTTTGGACAAGCTTGAGAAGAGGGTGCAGGATGCATCTATGGATGTTGGCTCTCAGAAGTAACTTGGAGGAGCCTGGACATGCAGTGCTGTTTGATGGAAATGACAGGGAAAGGGGAGAGCAACAGGTTTTGAAAAAGAGAGGGCAGCAATAGCACAGGGGATCCACGGTGTGATGGCAGAGCTGGGGGCTATGAGGGACTTGTGTATGATGGTCACCCTCTGCTTAATGTTTGGGGTAGATGTATGAGGGCAAGATTCAGGAAGGTAAAACTCTCCTCACAGATAGAAAGGCAGAACTGGGCTTTCCAAGGGACAGCAGGGAAGCTGACAGACCTCAGCAGGGGAAGAGTAATGTACCTGAGTGAAATTTGACTAGTAACTTCTAATTCTTTTTTTTTTTTTTTTTTTTTTTTTTTTTTTTTTTTTTTTAATTTGGAAAAAGGCACATTTGTGCTGTTAGGAACTCTGAAAATTCCAATAATTTGGTTGTAAAAAATAGTTTAACCTCAGATCAAATAACTTCATCACATAAAATCACATAAGTTTAATTTTGGTTAAAGCTGCAGAAAACAAACTTTTCTTTGGAATCAAACAATAATTTTTGATTGCCCGGTTGGTGTTTTTCCTTTTTCCCCATGTAAAAGACTGAAATCCTTCATTTGTCCCAGTTCATTCACAGTTAGAAGGTGATTTAAGCTGCAATATTTTGAGTACAGGAAAGGAGGAGAGAGTATTCAGCAGATACATCTGAGGTTTCTGTGTCTGAAATGAGAAGCATTAGAGGTTTGGCCCTGCAGTATGGATTTTAGAGATGAGTTTTCTGATGATGTGAAAAAGAGGCAGATGGACTGTAGGAAATAGATAAGCAATCACTATTGCAGGGCAAGAAAGCAAGAAAAATAACAGAGCTATCAAAGGATATAAAGAGGAAGAGTGATGGGAGAAATGAGAATGAAAGGTGGAGAATTATCTATGGGTTGTGACAATTTTTGGACCATGGTGATGGGAGCTTGTCAAAAAAACACGTAAAGAGCAACAAAGCTGCCTCAGTCCTGATGTCCCAAAGCTTTGGTTTGGAGTTTCAAAGGATCTGTGCATGTGGCGGATTTTAAGATTAAAAAGCAAAACTGTCATTGCATTTTGGTGGCATCCTGTTAACACAGGCTACTCAGCATCAGAAAGAGAAACCTTCTCTCAAGGCCAGATTTTTTATATGAAGCTTTAAAAATGCTTTATTTTGAAAAGTTTGTTTCAGTCTCATACCAATTTTTAATGTGTTTGTGCATCAGTCCTTTAGGAGTAGGCTATTCTGGAGCAGAAAATATTCTTGCATTTTACTCCCTTACAGGGCTGTAAAAATGAGGTAGAAGATAAAGGGAAAGTCCAGGTTTTTAAAAGAAAGATTTTAGTGCTGCCATGGTGCTGCTTTATCTACCAATGCAAATTTTCTCAGCTTCTATCAACTAGGTATCTGATGGATTCCTTACCTTTCAGTATCAAAGGGGCAACTTGGTTAACTGTGAGAACGGTTTTATTTGCTTGTTCCTGTCAATAATGTAGCTTAATTCTAATTTGGACTTTCGGCAATAAATCTACACATTTGTGTTCCCTGTTCTTTCAGTCCTAATCAAGCTTCTCCAGCCCTGCTGTGGCACCCACTCCTTGACAGTGGTCAGTGGCCTCGTGGAGAAGCCCTGAAGAAGCCTTTTCCCACAGTCCTCCTCAACTTTCTAAAGAAGGTCTGCCTTTGATCAGAGGAACCAGAGCATGCAGCACACAGAGCCTGAGACAGACTACATCACCCCTCGGGTGAAGCCAAGGGGTGAAATGCTTGTCTTTATTGATGGGAAATGGGTGAATGGCATCTACTGCCAGCCACCCTTTTCTTCCCACCAGAAACTCTTTAGCAAGAAGGCACAGAATGAGTGCAGCATCTGGGAGGAGAACAGAGCACTCTGGCAGGAAAACCAAGTCCTCTGGATCAAAAACAGGATGCTCTGGGAAGAAAACAAGGCCCTACAATATCTCCAGTCACAGAATAAATCTGTCCAGGTAATTTACACTGATGCTGTTCAGCAAAGCCTCAAGTACAAAAATAAGATGTTTCCACTCTTCCAAGAGAGGAACACAGGCTTTCAATTCAGCCCAGGCAAAAAAGCTCTCCAGGCAGTCCAAGAAAAGAATAAAATCTTAGAGGATTTCCAGCAGGAGAAGGAAGCATTCCCTGTTACCTGGAAAGGCCAGAAAGCCACCACAGTCCATGAAGAGAGCAGAGGTGCCAGCTCAGGTTTCCAGAAGAACACTGACACCATAGCAGCTGTGGAAAAGGGTAACCCTGGCCCAGTCCCCGAGCAGAAATATGAAAGTAAAATGAAGAGCACTGCTCCAACTCAGAATAAGGTCGAGTCTGCCCCAAGTATGCTGGAACAAAATGAAACCTTCCGGGTTCTCCAGGACTTATGTGAGCTCCTCCACACCTTCCTGAAAAGGAACCATCCTCCTGGGGAGGAACAGTGCTGTCACAATCTCTATGATGTGAACAGATCCTTCCAAGAAGATTACAATAAACTGAAACTGCAGCTGAATGCTGTGAAAAACACTGTGTCAGACATTACAGCTCAAATGGATATGCTGGAAAAGGAGATCATTGCCATCACTTCCTCAGTGTATGAAGAAGCAGGGGAAAATCTGGCAACTGACCATCACCTTGGAGCTAAGAACTGCTAGTTCAGTTCCCAGAAAGATTGTCTCCTATTTTCAGGAAACCTAATAAAATCCCAATAGAGCCTGAAGACATCTGGTGAACATCATGTCTCTCTGAAACTTTCTGTGCTTCTCTAGATATATTTCACCTTCTGGTTATATGGTGCAGATGACTGTCATGAATTTGCTTAGTGTCAGGAGTCATGTTTTTCAGCATTTTTTTCCCCCAAAGTTTCTGATAATAAGGCCTAGATTTTCAGAAGGTAATTGCTTGAGGATCTCAACCTTGATTACAGTGTGCCAGCTTGTAGTCCAAGGACATACTCACAGTCTCTGCTAAAAAAGCATTGATTAATAAGGGAGGATCTCTCCTCCCAGACGTCATGGTGGGGGCCACAGGAGAGAATGGAGCAGGCAGCAGCACTTCTGCACAGAGCAGTCAGGTCTCTCTTGATTTCTTGGATAGTCAGATAAACCAGGTTTTAGCTGCCTCAAAGCAAGAAAGTAGGTTTCCAAAAGCAGCATTTTGATAACTGTTTCATGGCTTAACCAATATTAACAAGGGCATCTACTCACACTATAATGGACAAGTTGTTCTGCAGTGATCTGCTGACACAGAAGATGAGAGCCTTTTGATCTGCTCAGGTTTGAAATTCTGGTCTAGTCTCGATTGTGTGGCCAAAGTGGCTGGAAATGAATCTCCTCTGTCTTGGACAGTCCAGATGCAGTGCACTTTGTCACAATCTTTCAGGCAGAATATGTGAGCCTTTAAGTAATCTGACAAGACATGCAGGGAGACTTCTGCAGAGCAATTGTAGGAGCATTACTGTAAAGCAAAGGAGAGGTTGCAGTGAGGTTTATCTGTTGCAACAGGACCCCAAAAGCTGCCTGTCACTCTAGCTTAAAAGTCTCTAAGTGATTTGGCACCAAATTACCTAAAGCATGAACTATCTTTCACCTTGTATTTCACTCAGACACCATGCCAACTATAAGTGATGACTGTTTATTTCAGATGTTTAAAACAATAAGTATGTTCTTCTGCTTTGGGACGCTGAGGCAAATCTCTCATGCATGAAGTTAAATGGCTGGCTCTCAGTGGTATGGGTAGGGCTGTGTCTGTAAAGATCAGGTGAGAAGAAGAGGAACAGTGTTCATTAATAGATGAGTGTGCAGACAGCAAGTTGCTCCTGCTTAATGACTGGGCCACAGCTATAAATAGATAAATACCTCAGCACTGTGCTGGGGAACATGTTCATGTTCTGTGCCTTCAGACACATTGCTTTTCTCTTTGCTGTCTCTCTCACCGAGTTTGAACATAATTTTTGGTAAGAGGGAGAAACAGGACTATGAAGACCCTAATGCAGAGGTTCAGAGAAAGGTAGCAGTAGTAAAAAGCTCTGATCATGTGTTCATATCTTAACAAACTTATTTCTGTCCCATTAGAAGAAATAAACCATTCTTTTTCCAGTGGTCAGAATACTGACTCTTGCCATGTCTCTCATACATGTGCAAGAAAGACACTTGGGAGTGCGTCTTTCCACCAGGCATTTGGGAGGAGTCATCTCATCTAATGTCAGGTGTCCATCCAGGACAGGATATCCAGGTCTCATCTAGTCTCTCTGGGCTTCCATTCTATCCTGTAGGAAAGAAGGGGTGTGTTCAGGCTGTGATTAATCTGGCTCCTATTAGACCAAAAGTAGGCTGTGTCACCAGCTGGAGTCCCTTGTTTCTCTCTGTTGCCTCTATAATTACTTTGAGAACAATTAATTCCAACTTAGATATTTGGTTTGGAGCTCTCTGAGTGAGAAACTTGGCAGTTCCAGGCAGAGGAGATGCTTCATCAAATGGTGAAGAGGCACAAGCTTGGGAGTGTGTCCCAGTCCCTGGCTTTGCTTTCTGTGAGATGCCTTCATTAAGCAGCTGACTCAGATCTCCCTATTGTGTGGAGAAATTATTACTTTGTGAATAAAATTGAGTTAGTTTGGACAGAGCTTAAATATCATGCACACATGTAGGATCCTGAGGGGAACTCACTACTTCTCCTGAATGCTAATGATGTTTCTTGAAGGAATTAGTTTTTGTGAGTCCTTTGGACTTTGAGCACTTCTTTGGATCTTTGATCTTCCTGTTTATAAAACGTCTATACCCAGTATATATGTTTTGGCATCTCTCACAGAGAAGTTGAATTTCTCATTCCTTCAAGTTTTCTCAAGTCTGTTAAGCGAGATGACAATGTCCATAAAAGTCTACCCAGCACTTAATCTTGCAGAGGACTCTGTGCTCTTCAAACTCTCTGTCCTGGTTTAGGCCAAATTTGGGAGGAAACCTCCAAAAAGGTTCCTCTAGAAAGCAAATTCAAACAGCCCCTTCCCCAAGCAGTTTGGGAGACATAAATCTCCTTCTAGAAATGTGGAAAACCCAGTTTGTTAACAAGCAAAGTACTCACAAGCGTGGAAAAATGCATATTAAACAATGGAACCTCTCACTGTTCTGAAGGGCTGGCAAATTCAGACAGAGTCCTTTTTTGTGGGGTGTAGCTCAGCTCGCTCAGTCTCTTATCAGTCCCTCCTGTGCTGGAAAATGTCATGTCCTGGGCCCCAGTGGGCTACAGGTGTGAGCTCCTGGTGTTTTTGTGGGTGTTCAGTCCAGAGCAGGGC
>VWZN01005607.1:74906-117154 GCA_013396955.1 Regulus satrapa | reverse complement strand
AGGAGAGGAGAGGAGAGGAGAGGAGAGGAGAGGAGAGGATTCAAGAAATTGATGAATTATTATAAATGCTCTGTTTTATGTGCAATAGTAATGTTGTTAGTATAGGCCAAGGTATTTTGGCAAACTGATATTTATTTATGCAAAATGAAAATGAAATCTCATCCCCCTTATTGAAGTAGAAACAAACATACCTGGCCTTTTCCTGCCTCAGAAATCCATTTTGCTGAGTCCTGTGACCAAACCAATCTCATCTGTGTCTTTGCATGGCCAGTCTGCCCCTGCTCTACTGACTTCACTGCAGCCAGCACTCTCACAGGGCAAATCTAAAGGATCAGTTCTTCAATGTGCAGTCAGAAAGCCCAATGATTTGCATTGCCCAGCAATGACCAGACCTTGGGATTAAGATAATTGTCTTGATTGAGGAGCTTACACAGTGTCCATCTACCTGACAACACAAAGAAGATTAATTTTTCTTTCAGCTGGGATGGCTGGGAAAATACATTTAGGATAGTTGCAGAGACTTTTTTTTTCTTTTTAATTAAAAAAATGTATTTTTAAATAGCTTCTATTATTTTTTTTTCCTGAAGAAGACATTTTGTGATCATGTATTGATTTTGAGTCTGTTTTCCCATTCTGTTTTAGTAAAGTTTGAGGTGGACCGTCTGGTTAAATCCTTGAGGGAGGGAAACAAAGGGGGAGAAATACAGAAAGACCTGAAAACCCTGACCTTTTCAATCTTCCAAGGGACCTTTTCAATCTTCTTTGACATAATCCTCTGCTGTGAAAACCACCAGAAGCTACGGGATTGCTTCTAATGGGGAAATTAAAGCAGATTTCAGAACTTCAAAAGTTATTGTGACACCAAAGGGCATTGCCACCCTCCAGCCGCCCCCTGTGCCTTGCCCAGCCGGGTGCTTTAACCCAACCTTAGCTGGCCTTGAACCTTAACTCACCTCCTCTGGCCACCCCTTCGCCTCCTCCTCCTCAAGGTCTGCCCTGAATATGCCAATAGGTACCTCCAGAAGAGAGTTGAAGAGAGGAGGATGTAGGGAATGCCTCTGTGTGGAGAGGAGCCTCCCTTTAGGGAGGTAATGCCCACACAGCAGAACCCAGCAGATGAGGAAACTCAAGGCTCCAGTTATCTAGATCGAGGTGAATGACAGACACTTTCACTTTGAGCTGGGTGTGAGGGCATCTCATGCACCACATGAAAACCTCCTACTTGTTGGGGAAAATAACCGTGAACAATTTCTCAGGAGCAGCAGTGATCCAGAAAGGGAGAAAGCACATGCATAGTAAAAAGAAAATAGTTGCTCACTCAGCACTGGTGTATTTGTATGGATTACACACAGAAGTGCTTATGTTTGAGATTGGATGCTCTCAAGAGATACAAGAATTTCCATCCACTGGTGCAATGGGGGCTGTGCTGTATTCCCTGAAGTCCCGGTACGGCCTAAAATGGCCCTAAATCTGGTATTGTACCTCCTGTGAAAAAACACCAAAACTTGTTCAAGATTCTCTTGTAATTGTTTTCGATTAATCTTGGTCATGTCAGTAGTCCTGCTGGCATGATGACTGACTTTTTTTTCTATTTCACCTCTACTGATTGATGTAGGACTGATCAGCTTTCAGGCAAAGCTGGTATTTTTATAAACAAATTTGGAATCTAATTGAGTTTGCATTCAGTCTCTTTGTCTAAAATGCAATTTTCATTGATGCAATAAGTTTATGGAATTAATTTCTTCCGAGAGTCTTTATTTGTTAACAAGAGCAAGGCTATTCCAGCAAAGCATTTTTACTACAGTATTTTAAGTACAGAGACGTTTTTATCTCTCTGATGCTCTCATTTAACTTAGTGGCTTAAAATACGTGACTACATTGGGGCAGTTGTGGGCATAAAGAATTTATCATTTGTTAAAAACCACTCATATTCTTCCTGAATCCACCATTAGTTTGCCTGGGTGGCCCTGGGAAAAGCAATTTAAAAAAAAAAAAATTTTTTTTTTTTTTTTTTTACAGATGTCTGCAGCCTCCTGCATTACCCTGTCACTTCCAGAAAATAGGATTTCTCACCTACAGATGGTGAGGAGAAAGAAGGGTAGCCGTGAACATTAGGTTGAAATTACTTGTCAAGTTTGATCAATTCACAGAAAGACAAAAATCCCTTTTGAAAAGGCACAGTTGATTTTTGAAGATTAGTGGTGGTGTCCTCACAGCTCCTTTGTTTGGGTAAATTATACAAGGATGCATTTTATTACCTAAATGAAGGATACATTTGCATGTAGACGGTACATAAATTATTGAATTCTGCACTGGATGGTGCAATAAACAATACCTCTCCTACAAACACACAAATATACACACACACATTCACCTACCCAGGACTTATGGTACGGGGGGTGGTTCTTTACTTTGTGCTTTCTTTCCCCTTTTATTGCCTTGTAAGTATTATTATTTGACAAAGCACAAGGGAAGAAGTACATGAATCTATTAAAGATAACAAAGCTCCATTGTGACACAAAACTCATGAAAGCAGACAAATAAATCTTCCATAATGTAGAATAGCTGGTCCCTAGCTCTTCAAGGAATGAGGAAGCAGTTGATCTTGAAATGAACATTAATCTGAATCTTGCTGTTCTTGGGGTGACTTCTTGTTGCAGCAGTTTCTCCTTGCAATTTAGCCATGCTATGATGTATTAATTACCATCTGTGTGCTCTGTTTAATGGGAGCATTAAGAGACAATACCTGTTTTGTTCCCTCCCGGAGTAGCAATTATTCCTATAAATAAGGAAGATGAGTGAGTGTGTGAGATGAGTGTGCCTGTGCCAGAAAGTACAGAAAACAGTTCCTGATCTGCTGTATGCTTTTATGGTCCACCAGCATAAACTGCTAACAGGCAGGTAGTTGGCTCTCTCTGACAGGAAGAAAAAAAAAGATATGTTTCCTGAGCACTTGTCTTCCTGCTCTGATTTTCAGCCTGGTTTCCTTCAGAGGCATAGTTTACACAGGCTTGCATCATTCAATGTTCTTATCATGCCCAAACCATTGGGCAATTTTGCCTGGAGGGCACCAGAGTTGGGGACGGCTCAGCGTCACCATCAACAGCTGCATCCTAGCCTGGATTTGGGTTCTGCTGTGCTCCTAACAGACATCAGCAAGTCCTTCCCTCTGCCTTGTCTCACTCCCAGCGTAGTGGGATGTCCATCCCCAGGGAAAATCTGTTTGTGAGCCAAAGGGACAGACAAGGAATCAGGGGTGTGCCACAAAAACAAGTGTCCCAGGCTAAACTGCAGCTGCCAGGTAGGTTTTAGGTATAGAGGTGACCAAACTGAAGACAGGGAGCACCACTGGGAAGTGGTGCCTGCAACAGAGGGTTGCAGAGTCAAGAAGAGTCAAAGTCCCTCTTTGTGAAAAATTCCTGGGCATCCATCTTGGACTGAGGGGAAATCCACTCAAAGTGTGATGAAAGCCTGCTCTGACCCACTTTGTTTGCTGATCACATGTGAGCAGCCTCAGGAAAAATAAAGCAATTCTTACTTCTAGTTGTTTTCTTCTTTGTCCATTACAATTTCATTTTCCTAAGATTAAGGAGAAAGAATTGAAGACACAAACAGCCTCATGTTTCTGAGCATTTTGCGGCAGCAGAAAGAAACAAAATGAAGCAATCCCTTAAATTATTGCATTTTCAAAAAGAATCATCATCTCATTGTGCAGATGGTGTGCGCCAGGCCCTCATTAGCATCTTGCTCTATTTTTAGTCCCTCTTCTTGCTGCACATGAAATCTGGCTGTATTAAAGGAGTTACCACAATGCATGACACCCGTGACACAATGCATGAAACCCAGACAAAAGTCCACAAAAGGCACTCTGCCTCTTCCTACCTGGGGTTTTAAGGCTCAACTCACCTCTCTGCAAATCAGTGTCTGCTCTGCAAACACCAGTTTGTTTGTTCATGGGTAAACAGAGGAAAATCGCCTCTCACATCTCCTTCCTCCATCATCAGAAATTTTTTGTGTGTCTGTTGTGAAGAAAATTGTTAATCCTGAAAGTGGTGGGTGTCTCCTGTTTGAACTTTGATGAAAGAAAGGCTAGGATGGCTCTGGCAGGCCAGAGAAATGAGGACAATGAAAATCAAATTTTCTGTTTGCTGCTGAACTGGAGCCCAGTGCTAACCCACAGCCCAGGATGCTCCTTTGGCAACCTTTTGTTATTCCCAGCTGGTAAACAAGTGACCTTCCTTGGCAATTTTTAAAATTTCCTCGGTAATTTATGTGGGAGGAGTACAAACACAAAGTACGCTTTGCTCCTAGCCTGTGGTGTTTGGGATGGGTTTCAGTCTGGTTTTCCTGGAGATTTGAGCTCCCAGAATAGTGGAGGTTGATGTGAACAATGTAAAGATTTTATTCCTTGCCTCCCAAAGTCAATGTCTAAATACCTGAAATGTATCACATCCTCAAAGTGCCTTGCCTGCACCCTCCATAAGAAAAGCTATAGGTCACCTGAGCAAATGCAGACACTTATCTAAAATCAAAGGGGGAACACCCATGCTTTCTGTCCAATGGGAGAAGCTGGTTCTTGCAGTCCTTTCAAGTCCACTTCCATTTGCAGAATACAGCAGGGAATTTCAGGTACCTCCATTCTGGATCAGATACAATTCTCTTTCACTTTTTTTTTTTTCTGAATTATTTAACATGAGCTTGATGTCCCTTGCAGCTAAATTCCAGAAGAATGAATGCTAATGAAGCAGTAATTTGTATGAGAGACAACAGGTCAGCTGAAGGTACGCCACTCTGAGAAGAGGGTGGAGGTTGCTTCAATAAACCATGAATATTCATTTTGCATGTCTGGTCAGTTTTGATCACTCAGCTGAATTTTCAAGGCAATTCCTATCAAGCTTCATGAGTGCCTGAAACAGGTTTTGGCACTAAGAAGGCAGAGAAAAAAATGATGTTAAAAGGAATTGACAGGAAATAGGGTTAGAGATCTTGCCCAAATCTGATCTTGCAAATAACCAATCTGAAATTAAGTAATTCATCTGTGAAGGTCTTTGATAACTTATGTGATAATGCCAAAGTACAGTCCCTGTTAATTGTCCAGAGGAAAAATATCCAAACAGTCAACAATTTGTGCCCAAAGCCTCAAATAAATGAGGAGCGGATTCATGTTGTTTCCATTTAATGAAATGACAGAAAGAATAGAAAATACCAAGAGTCCCTTTCTTTGTTTCCCCACAGGAACAGCTTTGGGCTAGACACAGCTCCAAAACTCCGATTCCTATGCAGATTTTCAATTTCCTGCCACAAATTACAGGTGGTGCTAAATCCAGCTCATGAGGGACAGCCCAAGCAGGAGTACAGGGACCTCTGTTTTGATTTTGGTGATGGTGGCACTTTTCTCTTCAAACTAATAGTGACTCTAGAAGATTAAATATAGCAAATAAATTGTAAGACAGGCTTTAGCAGGCAGCACATTTTGGCAATTTTTCTATCCTTCCTAGTATTTAATTTCAACTGTCTCATGATCCACTACCCTCTTCATAAAAGTAGTCCTCCAATAAAAGCAGGTGATACAAGCTGAAAATGTCAAAGAGGATTTGCATGGCAGACATTGTGAAATGTTTTACAGATACCCATAGAAAAGTTTATTGCTGCTCTTTCATGTAATACATCATCATAAGGATTTCTAGAAGATTATATACATTGGTTCAGATTAGGAAATTCTCTCTGAGGTGCCACTGCACATTAAATTAGAGCACTTCATGCAATGTGAACATGTTAACTGAAAGTCAGATATTTGGGGAGTCAGTAGCATATGAATAAAAATCAATACAAATATGTGTCAAAATATGTGTGGAGAAAAACACTGCTTAGGATTTGTACACTAAATAACTTATTCCTATGCTACTTTCTTTACTTAAATTCCAATCTGTCATACCTTGCTTGAGTTCAGGCAGGTTATTTGTGCTTGTCTTCAAGACTGTGCTTGACCAATGGCATCATGGTCTGAATCACCAACAGTGAGGATTCAGTGAGGATCCAGCAGGATCAGGGCAGTGATTGCTCCTCTGCTCTTGGCACTGGTGAGGCCACACTCCAAATCCTGTGCTCAGTTCTGGGCCCCTCATTACAAGAAGGACTCTTAGGTGCTGGAGCAAGTCCACAGAAGGACAATGGATCTGAGGAAGGGTCTGGAGCATAAGTCTGATGAGGAGTGGCCAGGGGAGCTGGGGGTGTTTAGCCTGGAGAAAAGGAGGCCAAGGAGTTGCTTATCACTCTCTGCAACTGCCTGAAAGGAGGGTGAAGCCAGGTCAGTCTCTTCTCCCAGGCAAGGAGCAACAGGATGAGAGGACAAAGCCTTACGCTGCTCCAGGAGAAGTTCCAGTTGTACATCAGGAAGAATTTCTTAATTGAAAGGGTGGTAAAGCATTGGAATAGGCTGCCCATTGGAAGTGATTAAGAACCCATCCCTGGAGGTATTTAAATGATTTGAGATGTGGCACTGAGGGTCATGGTTTAGAGGTGGCCTTGGCAATGGTAGGACTCAATAATCTTAGAGGTCTTTTTTGACCTAAACAATTCTGTGGTTCTGTAAGGATCAGCCTTGCATTGTCTATCCAAAAACAGAACAGTTAAAATTTCTCAAAGGATTAATTTTCTTGACATAGTAGCACAGTGACACTGCTTGAATTTTAAAAGAGGAAATGGGCATTTGCAATTCTGTCATTGATGCTCACAGATGGACGCACATCAGCATCTCAGAGGATAATCTAAGCATTTGGGTTAAGTGACCTGAACTGCCATTAGTAATGCAGTAGTTACCTTCCAGGAAACCCTCTCCTCCACAGTCCTCTGCTGAGTTCCAGGAGTGCTCACCTTGCCAGCCCAGCTCCAAGCATCCCTTAGTGCACTCCTTGATGCCTCTTTCTAACTCACTGGAATGTGAAGGGTGTCTGTCAGTCTCTTGCTGGTTTTCTGACTGCTGAGTCTGACTGATTTGCGACGCCTGGCGCTAGTTTGCCTTAGGGTTCAGTGTGTCTATCCTGGGAAATGACACTGTGTTATGACATGTAGCATCTAACACAAGGCTGAAGAGAAGCCCGGGATCACCTAACCCTCTGGGGATATGAATACTTGTGCAATTATGTTGACATAATACAAAGGTGGTTTGGGTTAACTTTTTCAGCTGGAAAATGTTCATGTTAAAGGAATTAAAGAGAGGACCTTTAAGCACTGGAAGGGGATGAAATTGCTACCTGTGGAGGAATAAGGATAGTTTTGTGGGGTGTTTGGGCTGGGGGCAAGGCTGCTTGTCAGGGAAGAGGTGTGGGGGTGGGATAGAGGATAGCCAGCTCCCCACATGGGTGGTGACCCCATACCCTATGACACAGAGCTGGAGCTGCAACCTGAAGGCTGTGGTCCAATGGACTGAGGATCATGCTCAGGGTCATGCATCTCCATGAACACAATCAAAATCTCCCATAGATGAAGTGATCTGAATGTGGTTATCACCACAGGATGAGAAGAGAGCAGTAAACCATTATCACTTCAGTGATAATGAAGATGCTTCCCAGCATCACCACCGTTATTTCTTCCTTTCCTCAGAAAGCCTGAGGCCAAAGATTTTTTAAGTTCTCCTGATCACATGGGACATAGCCAAAAGCAGTCTCTAACTACACAGCCCTTTTCTTGCACACTCCCACTTGAGTACAAGTAAGTCCCCAGTCCAGTTCAATTCGTGCTTCTCTGATCAGACACAACTCCCACCGAGTCTTTTAACATGCAATTATACTTTGAAAGGTCACCTGGGAAAACTGTGCCATGAGGCTCTATGTTTATTGACTCCCTTCCCTGAGCAATTTGCTCAGTTTACATGTAATGAATAAAAGCTGTTCTTGGCTGCTGCCCAGCCTGACTGGTCTAAGAGCCAAGCTGTGTCAGCCTTTTGCCAGGACATTAACATCAAAAGTAAAGGTTGCTCCAGAAAAACCTCTTGACCTATGAGTGTCATTTCCCTATCACCTTTGCATTTGGACACATTGCTATAATCTCCATTTACCATAATCAGTATCAGCATTTCCCATTCTTGTTTTGAGCTGCTGATGTAGTCCACTAGTCCCTACACCCAAATTAAATTTTGCTATAATTTGCCCCACTGTCAATTTTCATCTGCATTTTAGCTTCTAACTTAACTGTGATGGTTCAGACTTGTCTCTAGAACTGGCTGTTGTGTCTGCTCAAGACAAACAGGAGAAGAGAATGGGGTTTGTTTTGTTAGACAGTATGTCAGACTTGTAGAGGGGTGCAATGTGTAGGGTTAATTTAGCTCCAGGATAGGCAGCTGACCCACCATGGCTGAACGGGTGTCCTAACCTGGCAAAGTGGTGGGACTGTTATGGCAGGATGGCTTCTGATGCTTGTGCTGGCTTGTGCTGTAGTCAGATCACAGACCTTACAGCAAATGCAGTGTGAATATAACAGCTTTACAGGTCTGGGGCTGGGAAGGATCATTCTGATCTTGTGGCCAGATGGTGCAGAGCAGATTTCTGCAGCAAGTCTGTACCTAGGGGAGGTAAGTCTGGAGAAGAGCAACACTGTGCCTACAGAGAAAAGTCATGTTGCTGAGGAACTGAGAGCCCATCTCACCTGCCAGCCTTCGAGGCCGAATGGGAAGTGCAACCACCACCACATATGGAAACTTCATAAGTCACAGCAGGGCTTTCACTTAAGTTGCAATTTGAGTGAAAATGAGTGTGTTTTGCAGAAATAAATCCTCTGATATGTGGAAATGTGGTGTTCTGGCTCATATATGAAGATTTCTCCATACTTGAGTCAGTGCTCTTTTGTGTTTCTCTCTGGGAACAGCCACGGGTCCCCCCAGGATAAACACCCCTGTGGTGTTCACTCAGTGCCTAGAGATCTCCACGGCTGATGATTCAGCTCTGGTTCATCCAGGTTTTCAGCAGAGAGAAGAGCAATTGGGAGGCATGGATGAGGTTTGACCCAGCACAGACAGCGTGATTATGTGCTTGGACACATAATCATAAGGCCATATCTCATGCAGAAATACCTTTTCCACATGACTTCTCCATGTATGCACAGCCACTAACAAATGCCAGTCCTGCATATAGGCTGTAATGCTAGTGAGTTTTCCATAATGCACAGCCTGGCTGTCATCATCAGCCAGTTGCAGACATACACTGCTGGAGGGCCCAGGTTTAATCTTCCCTAGTTTTCAGCGTGGGAGTTTATCACACTCAGTTACTGTACAATTGCAACAGCAATTTATAGTCTGCCAGGAATCCAGCCAATCTTCTTCATACCTGGGGCAGTCCCTGTCTTCTGCCAATCCAGCAGAGGAGCTGCGTGGAGTCTTACTCAGAGGAAGCTGAATAAATCTCCTTGGCAGCTTTCATACTGGTCACACCATCCAGTGGATATTTGTACTGGGGTTTTTTTGCAGTCCTGATTAAGTATTTCTTAGCAAAAACTCTGGAAGTGACAGTGCAGTAGCTGTGACATGCTGAAGTTCAACCCTCTCTGCCTACTGGAATTCCTTTTCCAAGGACACATGCCTGAAGAAACTGCTGCCCAGAGGCAACAACAATATATTTCTGTTTCACTCAGGACTTTTGTAGCTGATTTTATTTTGTTCAGCACTTCTTTGAGTAATCAGGGTAGTCCTGAGACTGTCACTCTTCCGGATAGCTCCCTCCACATCTCAATTAGGCAAAACTATATGCTTCTCCAGAAGCTCACTGTAAGTCATGACCCCTTTCAGTACCAGCTGCTACTTTTAAAGATGTGCTATTATTTTATGTTAGTATATTATACATTTATTCATTTGTGTTACTGCAGTTCCCAGAGATCTTTCTCTGGATCAGAACTATACTGTGGAAGTTGCAGTAGCACCCAGCCACGTTTTGTAGTCTACTGTCATTGTCAGAAGCCAGAGAAGAACCTGTGTCTTTGAAATAGGAAATATTTGATGGTGATAACAATGGGCCTGATGTTTCTGATGTGCCAGGTCCTGTTTTAATTCTCAAAGCTGAGGGAGGAACCGACATGGAATTTTCCTGCTATTAAACGGAACCACTCTAGAATGGTAGTAGCATCCAGTCTTGTGGCACAGCTATTTGCCACAGTTTGTTAGGAGAGACCCAGATTGATCCCCATGGATGTATCTAGTGGTCCTGCTGGGAAAGGCAGAGGCAAATATGTAAGGCTTGCCTGCCTTCCTTCCATGCATTCACGCTGAGGAGCCCTGCAGAGCCTCAGTGGAGCCTTGCTGTCTCATGCCCTGAAACCATCTCAGCCTAAAAGTCGATATTAGTAGATATTTAGAGAACAGTCTCAGAGTCATCAAAGTCTTCAAGCCAGCTGCTTGCCAGCTGTTATCTTTAGTGGCTGAAGCAGAGACTGCAACATGATGAAAATTTCTACAGAGACTGTGCTTGCCAGTCTGGATTCACCTTGAGCAGGTGGGAGATGGAGTGCTTTCCCCACAGTGTGCTTGCCAGGAAGTCTGATCTGAAACCAAAGATCCTTTTCAGACTTGTTTCATACATTACAGTGTTTGATTTGCTTTTTAAGTGGTCTCACTTAGCAGAGAAATAAAGAATATCTGAGTTTTTCCCTGAATTCAAGCCAGTAGTACCTGACTGGCAGTGAAATATCTCTTGCTATGCAGACATTCAGTCTCAGCAATAAGAAAAGTGTTTTTAAGATTACCCAGAAAACTCTGCCCTAAATCTCATGTTTGCATTTGAATAAGTTTATTTCTTTGTCTAAAAGCTCTGATTTTTCAGTCTGTACTGCATGGATGTTGAAGCACTTCATCACTGTTGCTATGGAAGTTCAAAGCCATTTATCTTCAATAAGGTTACTTGATGCAATTTCTAACAGGAAGAACCTCTCTCTCCTGGAGCTTTCTACAAGATTAAGTGATATATTCAGATAGGCAATGTCTCAGGAGGATTTTCCCTACCTGGAAGACATAAAGCTCATTCTGGTTGAAGGACAGCAGGCTTTGCAATTGGTATTTCCTATTTGCTTCCCACTACACTTTGCTACTTTCTTTCTTAGAGCTTGGCATCCTTTTGTGAAAGTAGTGTGAGAAGAGCCATCTTTGCAGTTAAAGTTAGTCCTCACTCTTCCCTTGAAGATGATCACTGCCACCTAATCTTTCCCATGTATTTTTTGGAGTGGCAGAGCCCAAAGGGAGGTAAGAAAGCTATGCATTAGTCTATTGCCAGTGTGCAGAGAGAAAGAATGAGTGCTTGCATGAATGAGCCAGTGATATGAGGTAGGGGTTTAATGTGATGTTCTGCCAAAGATTTTTTTGTATGGTTTTCAGCAAGTACTCCCTGGTGGGAGCTATACAGGTGAAAGATAGCAAAACTATCAGGTGTCAGGGTAGGGTTAGGCCATTGTTAGGGTTAGGGTTGGGTTAGGGTTTTGTTTGTTTGTTTGTTTGTTTATTTAATTTTTAAAAATTTTAGTTCAATAAACTCTGCCTACTCACACATACACCAACAGAGTGAAGGGTGGAAAACAAAGATTGCCATGTGTCATCACCAGAACCCTTCACACACAGATATGATTCATCTTCTGCAGAGATGAGCCTGCAGAAACAGAGAGGGTTTCACAGCGGGGTAGCACAGGGCAGCACAGGGCAGCAGGGTTAGGGTTAGGGTTAGGGTTAGGGTTAGGGTTAGGGTTAGGGTTAGGGTTTAGGGTTAGGAGTTAGGGAGGAATCATTAGCAGCTGCAAGTAGCTGGGTACCCACCAAACCCAAAGGAGCTGAGCAGGACTGGGGCTGGATGCTGCTTCCTTGTGCAGGACCATTCACATGCAGACCCAGCTGATCTGATCACCTGCACTCCAGAGACAAGGCTCCCACCCTGTAGCCAGGTGGAAGGTGCTGATGAGAAGAGAAATGTCTCTACACAGAACCTTAACTCCCACTGTTTGCTACTCCCAGAAGGTCTGATCACTTTCCTGGCAGTCCCACTGTGACCACAATCCAAGGGGCTCCCATTGAGTAGTTTCTGTCTGGAGGATGAGCTCTGCCCTCAGCTCTGTGTGCCTGCCTCTGGAGCCCGCAGGTGCTGCCCTGTGCTACACGGCTGTGAAACCCTCTCTGTTTCTGCAGGCTCATCTCTGCAGAAGATGAATCATATCTGTGTGTGAAGGGTTCTGGTGATGACACATGGCAATCTTTGTTTTCCACCCTTCACTCTGATGGCGTATGTGTGAGTAGGCAGAGTTTATTGAACTGAAATTAAACAAACAAACAAACAAACAAACAAATAAATAAATTTAAACCAAACTTATGCTTGTGTATGAACAAGCATAACAAATAAACAAATATAAAAAATCTGCAGCTCTTCCATGTGAGAAGGTGTTTCTGATTCAATTGCAGAAGTAGCACATCTGAGTCTGTTCTGACAGATTCTTCTCCAATCACAGTTCTTTTCAGGTATGTTTTGGGCTAGAAAAACAGATAAATCACCTATGCTACAATTCTGTCAATTAGATTTACTTCCTCTGGTGCATAAAGGAGGGAGCCGTGCAGTAGCATCCAACAATTTATTGCAAGTTACTCATTTTGCCATAACCCTATCTTGTCCAGAATTTCCCACCTGTTGTTCCTTCAGTAGTTTATTGGCCTGTATTCATAAGCATGGTATGAAACAGAGGGTGTGATATTGAGTCCAGTGAGAAGAGGACTGCTGCCCTACTTCTCAACAAGCCCTACAGCCAGCACTGGCACAGCAAGATCCTTTGTCATCTTCAAGAAGATGAGGCTCAGGATGCTTGAGCTGATTTAGAAGGAGTCATGGATATATGATGTGAGCTTAATTCATAATGGGGTTGAGCTGAAAGCACTAATGCTGTTTTACTGCACTGACATTTACATTCACACGGTGTCTGATGGATAGTGCAGAAGAACCAAAGTAGGTTTCTTAGTGGGTCTGGTAACAATCCATCTGTCTCAGCCTGATGAAATTATTGTTGCAATTTACTAAACTAAGCACAAGAAAATCCATCTGTGATCAGAGATATATAAAAATCGCAAAAATAAAACAACAAACCCAAAGCCAATATTTTGTCTATGCAAAAACCCCAAAAACAACTGAAAACCCACCAAAAGTAAAAGGGAACGCCACTCTCAGGTAGGTGGGAAAACAGAATTTTGCAACAGCTGCAGAGCAATTTTGAAAGACCTCATTTTCTCCTGCACCACATGAAGGGTACTTCCTTACTTCAAAGGGATGTAAGGCTGTATTCTTCACAGGAAGGCAGGAATTCAGATTTAATACATTATAAAGATACAAAATATTAGAGTACAAAATTAGTTTAGAAACCTTGTTTCAGATCAAATTTAGGAAGCCAAGCTTCAGTTGCCTTTCAGCCATAAGCAGAGCTGTAAAAAGTGTTATACCATGAGCACTGAAAGAATGCTTGCAAACTGAATTTAATTGTTGATCCTACTTGCCAGTAGTTTAGGATTTATGTCTTACCGTGCACAATATTTGCTTCACTTTTGCTTTATGGCAGTATAAGGTTGCTCATAGGCTTTGAATTATGGCAGAATTAGAATGTCTTTTATGGTAGAGAGTCCTTAAATATACCTTAAGGCATTTGCACTTCATGTCAAGACACTTATGAATGTTCGCTTTAGGCAACCATATCTCATTTCTCCCCAAAATATGTCTTCCTTTTCTCATTTCTCCCCAAAATATGTCTTCCTTTCCTTTACTGGGAGCCTTACTGGACAGATTTTCATCAGTACTCCAATGTATCTGACTTTCTGAATTCCCTGCCAGAGCTGGGTCTTTGTAGACTTGGAGAAAACTGATAAACTCTGTTGGTTTCAAAAAGCAGTGAGAATTATTTAAACAATGCACCCAACAGGTATAAATGTCAGAAGGCAATAAGTGCCATGGGTTCTGCAAGTCAAAGGGTGAAAACTCAGCTGAGGACTTGAGAATGGGCTGAAAAAGGCAGCTATCAGATAAGGGGAGGAGACTGAAAACAGAATGGAAAAGCTGAACTCTTGGTGTGGTCACAAGAAAGCTCTGGGAGAAGAACACGTGGGATATGTTGGGGTGGTCATATTTCCATGATGCCACATTCAAAACCAGGGTGCTGGAAAGAGATGGAGATATCTGTTCCAGAGAGCTGTTATCGCCACACTCATCCTGCCAGAAATACACTGGTCCTTTGGCAAGGACCATGCCCCAAAATACCTACATTTCATTAGCTATTTAAAGAAAAAAAATATTGTCTTGTTAGTGCCAACGAACAAGAAGTAAATAGACTGAAAAAGTTAATAACTAATATACCTCCTCCTAGAACTTGTGGTCAGGCAACAAAGATGTCATTTGGTCTCTACCCCAGTGTATGAAGAGTTCAGGAAGTTTAAACTAGAGGAACTGGTTTTATTGAGGTTTTATTGCTTTTTTCTTTGTTTTAATTCAGCAGCGGAATAATTGTTAGAGGAGCTGGAGAAGGCAGTTTCAGTCCACAAAAATATCAATGATTTATTTATTGCTATCATTTAGGGAAAGGGCAGCATTTGCTGGTCCTGAATATTTAACATTGCAGGGGAAAAGCCAGCTGCTGTGAAGCCTGCCTGTTCCAGTGAGGCACTGCAAATCAGTATGCCACCCTTGGCCCCCTAAATTCAGAGGTGGGAGAGCTGGGAAGCTATGCTCCTGTGCCTTCTTGCAGGGACTGAGACTTCCTCAGAACTCAGCTTGTGTGGTCATGAGCAGCCTGTTGAAGAGACCCTCCCCCTTCTCTGACCTGCTATGAAAGTCCAGGTAAGGAGGTAAGCTGCATCTATGCCTCAGAAGACATTTACCTGCATGGCATTCATCTCAGGAAAACTGCAATTCATTTTACCTCATGCATCATTTATAATAATCCTCAGGAGAGCAACGGGTGGGAGAGATCAGCATCAGTGTTTTTGCCTACCCAAAGCTAGAGTGAGATGCATTTTAAAACACTGAAGGACTGCTCTTAGCTTGTTCCCCTCCCTTCCTTGGTTTTCCAAGGGGATGAAGCTATGAGCCTCAGTTGCTCTAGCTACTAACTGATCCAACCCTCCAGATGTTTCTTGAAAAAACATTCGGGAGCAGCCAGACCACAGCCACACACAGGCAGAAGGGAATACAGGAAAAGACAGTTTCCCATGCTTCTCATGTGTCACATTATCTGTCGAGCCCCCTCCTTCAACACATTACCTACTGCAGTGGGATTTCATTCCTGCTGTTGGCTGTGGAGGAAACAGGCCTGACTGCAGATGGGAATGAGTGACAGGAGGTGGCCAGCACCTGCCTCCAACTCTCCCCCATGGAACCATCCAAGGGAGAAGCTCCTATTCTTCTTTTTGTGACCATCACTGTTTGTGAAACACCCTCAGGAGAAGAAAGTGACAGTCATCCCTCACCACTGCCCTACAAAATGTATGCAAGGGAAAAAACAATGAGGTTTTTTTTTCAAAAGAGTGCATGTCAAATCTCAAAGCCAATTTGCAAACAGCTGTCCTATCTATATTGCTGTAAATCAATATTTAGCAGCACAAACTGAGGGTCTAACTGGCACAGAATTCAGTAGCAAGATCAGTACCGAGTTTAGGACACTTCTTGTGCTTTATTTTCTGAAAATTTCTTTTTGAATGCTTAAGGAAACAGCAGGTAAAAAGTTGAATACCCCAATGGGTGAGTATGGCTATATCCATCTTATGGCCAGGCCATCTAGCAACCTCTCCCTGCTGTTTGTGGTACAAGAGTGAGATATAACCATGCTCATAGTGACCACCCACCAGCTGTCATTCCTGATTTAATGCAGGATAAGGCTTCCCAGCCCTCTGCTCAGCAGAGGGGGTGACTTTTTTCTAAGCTTTCACTGTTTGGGTGAGAAATTTGTTTCCTCAGAAGCTGAAGGGAGCTCTGAAACTGCCAGCTCCTGCAGGGCTTTGCTGTGCCTAAAATATAGGAGTTAAATCACTGTCACTATTATGGAAACCTGGGTGCACTTGTCCTGTAGAATACCTGAACTTTCCTCAGGCACAGGGGCCTCTGGTCCATCAGGTAGGCGACGAAGGAAACGTATTTGCATAGCATGGTCAGACCAAAGTTTTCTGCGAGTCACCTTGGGTGCACTTTTCGTTAACAAGTGTTGTTTCCAGCACCGCTGGTGGGCGACAATAAATTGATTAGCCTCTTTAAAATTTCTCATAAAATTGTATTAGCAAAACGGTAAATACATGACACAGGGACTGTAACCATGGGATGTTTACATAATGCCCACTGTGGACGGGTACTAAATACCATAAAAGACCTGAGACCCTCCCCCCCCCCTCCCCCCCAAAAAAAGTCCCCGAGGTCTGGCTCTCAGAAGGCAGCTAGAGCACCATTGTTGTTCCTGTTGTTCCTCCTCCTCTTCTTCCTCCTCCCCCTCACATTTCAGCATCAGAGCTGTGAACTTTGCTGGTGGTTATCGCAATTCCTATCGCTAGGCTTCCGTTGTCAGAAAAGAGCTGAGCCAGGGAAGTGTTCAGCACAAGGCAATCCCCGTCCGAAATGACAGAGTCAACACACTCCAGTATCGACCTGGGGGTGGCCTCCCACTTGAGGCGCCTCTGGTTCCTGTTCAGCTCCAGCCGGTAGGTGAAGTTGTTGGCTTGGCTGGGCGTGCCGATCAGCATCATGGTGGCGAAGAACTGGGGGTGGCCCTCATACTTCTCCTGCTTCCTGAGGACCAGCAAAAACTGGTGGCCAAGGCAAGAGTGCATGATGATCCAGTCCGTGGGTGCGGGCAGGTGCATGTCCGTGGCCAGGAAGACAATCTCCGCGCCCTGAAGGATGTTGATGCGGTGGGTCTGCCTCAGGTGGGACACCACCACCTCCAGGTGCCCTTCCCACGGGCAGGAGAAGAGCGGGCACGTGCAGGGGACCAGCTGGGGGTCGTGCACCGCTTCGTGGTGATGGCAGGGAGAAAGGATGCCTTGCTCCGTGGACGCCTGCGCAGCTGCGCAGCGGGTTGGCGCATACTAGGGGAAGAGAGAAATTAAATGTGAGAGCAAGCAGACCAGAAACCAGCGCAGATATACAAGGTGCAGACCCCGCAGACATCAGTCAGCCATACTCCACCTAAAGCAGCACCGGCGGGGGTGCAGAGAGCTCAGCACACCGGGGATCAGACACAGTCCTGACCTGGATCTGCACAGCACATGGAGATGGCAGCTGCCTTGTTCTCTGGGAGAACAGACAAACTGTTTGAGTCATGATAAGTCACTTCAAATGAAAATGATGTATGTGTTTAAAGAGCAATTTCATTAGTTCAGGGGGAAAAATCTGATTAAAAAGAAGAAAGAACCCGACAAAACAAGGACAGCATGGGGCATTTTATATAGTTAAGACGGTTGCTGCTCAGAACAAGGGAATGAAATATGTATGGCATTATTATTCTTTAATGAAACATACGGGCAAATATAGGCATTTTTCCTGAAACAATAGGTTTTATCACATCCATAATTTGTGAAATAAATGTCAGTTTTTATTGTGCATGATACCGTTGCTTTTTTTTTTTGGTCGATGTATTTGTGCCTAATTGATGCCCTTACGACCATAAATCTCAAATTGCTCTCAACGGTGATTGGATGGAAGACTTAGGGCATTTTTATACTAAAGTAAATTTGGATTAAGGTAGGGCAGCTCGCTAAAAAGGCAACAAATCTTGTGGAAGAATTCCACATGAGAACTAAAAAACAAACTGCTCTGCCTCTCTCAAGTGGATGTTGTTGAAGAGAAATAAGTCTTACTTAGCCAAAAGTGTATTCACATGTAATGTTATTCAGGAAGAGTAATGTCTCTTCACAGTGACTGTGTGCATAGACAAGCCCTAAGGCACAGGCAGGCTGGTCATGATTCATCTTACCCAATTTTTAGCATTTACTTCACCCACCCAAGACGGAAACCTGGTTACCTGGGACTGCCTCTGCAGCCTGTAGAATGAGGCAGCCCTTAGAGAGCAGGATTCAGATCATAGCTGGAGTAATTCAGCTTCTAAAGGTGACACCGGGTAATGCCAGAGAGACTGAGATCCAGTCTGCCTAGTTGTGCTTAAATTTTAGCTGTTTAAAGACTTTTTTCTCTCTGAGCTCCTCTTATAAAGATACGCCTCTTACATCCATTAGTGTCCCTCATAGCAGTATGTACATATATACATACATTTTGCTTTAACATATGTTCTAGGAAGATGAATGTAATTCCCTAAATAGTGTCCCATGTCTCCTTATTTTAATATATGTACTCAAAATGACATGAACTACATTGTAGTCCTAACATTTAACAGTTGTTCTCCTGCATGCCGCATCCAACTCATAGCAGATTTGGGATTTTTGAGCAGAGATTTTATCCAGGGGTAAGCATAATCCCATATAATGTGTGGTATAGATCTGCTGCTGAGGGTGCATTGTCTTGCCTTGTTGTGGATGCTATGAGAGCTTTCATTACAGCCTTGCTGTAAGCAGTTTTTCCCACCAGAACTTGCACATTTCTTTACAGGATGTTTTGGAAGACAATATTTTGGGTAAACTGTCCTAACTCACAGATGACCAGGGCTTCCTTGCCAGCCAGGATGACAATTCCATCTGTTCTCATTGTGTCAGCAGCTGCCAAAGGTTGTGATGGATAGAGCAGAGTTGTGATTGCTGTTGCTGTGAATGTCATGGCTCTTCCCAAGGCACTGGATGTCAAAGGGAACTATTTCTTCTTCCCCTGGCATTTGATATGAAGAGTAATTGACAAGTTAAGTTGTACTGCTGAAACTGGCAGCTTTTTCTTTTTGACAATTATTACTTCAGTGGTACTGTTCTACTTTTCCCTTCCTCATATTTTGTTTGTTTTGCTGTATAAAATTCAAGAACATAAAATTTCTGAGTAGATAACGAATTGAGGACAGATAAATGACTATCATTGTCTGGGAAATAAAACAGGTCATTATAAACTAATCACAGTTTGTGGCTTTAGCTGCTTGCTTATCGCACTGGGATTACTGGTTCACACTTAATTCTCCATTAATTTTTGCATCCCATTAGGATGAAAGTTATGGTTAATTTAAACTCTTTTTGGTGAAGTAGGCTACTGCAATGGCAGATCTTAAAAGCCTTTATAAGAAAAAAAAAAATATCCCTGAAATGCTAATTGCCTCATAAAATGAATTCTAATCTCCCAATCTAATACAGTGGGTGTGAGCAATTATTTCCTCTCACCAAACTGTTAATGCAACATTAGTGATTATACTAATTAAAACTAATGAACTCGTACTCACATGCTGATAAACCTCTCAACCACTAGATAAGTTTCAGGCTTCTATCAGTTTTATTTAACTCCCCTTTTGGAAGATGAATCTTAAATTAACCTCTTGACTAACATTTAAAATTAGATTTTGAAATGTGGAGCTTTATAGACTGTGTATAATTCTTCTCCAAAGATTATCAGAGTCAGAGAAACCATTTCCACTGAGGATGAAATTGAATTTAGAAATGCATTCTCCTGATTTGAGAAACATAGAGAACAATGGTAGCTCATCCATCTAAACTGCATCCAAGGTAAGAAAATACAAATCTCTTCAAAAATCATTTCATGGGAAGCATGTTTCTATGGCTTGGGAACTGGAAAAATAAATTACAATGAGCAGCTTATACAATATACCTTTCTTCTTCCCTAAACTTGTGAATTTTTGTGTGTGCACATATTTATGAATTCTTTTCACAACTCACACTTCTGAAAAATTTCCATGAATCACTTCAACAAAGGATTTCTGGTTTAACTTCATTTATTTCAGGTTTATTGAACATTCTGGAAACTCAGCACAAACCACAAACCACGTGATCTATTTTTATTCTTTGACTTGGTAAGAACCATCTTTAAAATCTGCTTCTGAATTGACATTCCTGTTTTAAAATTCTAATTTTGTAGTATTTTGAAATAAATGTTTATTAATTCCTTGTCACTTAAAAAAACCTCTCAGAGAAATATTATTTTATATTTGCTTTTGATGTATGAGTGTAACTATCAGGGTGTTTGTGCTCTTGTTGGTCATTCATATGGCTGTGAATAGACATGCTAAAACTGAAATGCAAAACAGGCAAAAAATGGTCAGCTTGAATGTATTTAAATGCTTGAATAAATATTTATGAACAGTTTTTCCATGTTTAATCTGCTCTAGTATTTACTTTCTACCATTTATTGCCCAATTACCTAATAAAATTAGGTGTATTATATTGTTCTGTCAGTCCAGTATTATTCTCAATTCTCTTTTAGCCTGTTGCCCAATTTCAGTCAAATTGAACTGTGGGATGGAGCTCTCAAGTGCTTTAATTTTCAGCCATTTCTGAGAGAAGAGGCATCGGGGTAGAGCAGCATGACCCTTTCTTGTCTCCAGGGAGGAACAGCTGGCCACGTGGGCAGTATTACATTGACAGATAGGAGAGAACCTAAACAATGGCAGTTTGATCCCAAACGGATTATAGACACCAGAGAACTCACATGAGACAGAGTCTTTATGAACAGGAGAAAAGGCTTCAGCCAGAGTGCTCCTCATTAGATGCAACATAATCCCACCATGAGGCACCAAACCGCAGGAAACCAGGCTCTGCTGCTCACAGAAAAATTTCTTTTTAATGATGCAGCTTATTACAGAGCAGTTCTTTTTAAGAACAAGTAATTTGGCAAAGAGAAATTTATAAACACACAGGGCTTTTCTTATGGAAAAAAAAACAAAAACCAACCAAACCATGACAAGATTTGGGCTGGGACGCAGATTTTCTGCTAAAAATGCAACAAATTGCTTTAGATGTGACACATTTGTTCTAACTTTGATGTCTGAGGGGTAACTCCTTAACTGTGAAGATTGACAGCTCCTTTTACAGGTCATGAATAGCCCTGGAGTGCAATTCACTTGATTCCAAGAGGTGCTGAAGGAACACCCTCTCTACATGCAGACAGGACCAAACACACCATTAGCACAGACCCACAGAGGTTTTACTGGTTTCTAGACAAAGAAGCAGAAGGACAACCCTATTTTAGTCAGGAAAGAGCTGTACCATTATGGGCTTCTCCTGATACGCTGGAGACAACACAACTCATGGAGAGAGAAACGGATGCCTGTTCACATGAGGGTGTAAATCTGTGGCTCCCTACCATCATTACAGCTCCAATGACTTGATAGAAAATTCAGGGAAGGATGAAGGGCAGACCCAAGAGTGAAAGATCTCTAAAAGGTAAAGAACACACAAACACATCTCTGAGTCTTCAGCTGGGAAGCTGAGGCATGCATCCAGGAGAAAGGGCTTTGCTCCTCATGATCTGAGGGAGCTTTTGCATTTGAACTAGTGAAGTCTTTAGATCAGCTATGGTGAAAAGAGTGGAAACAGAGTCAGCAATCCACACTGCACCTCTTCTGAGGTCATGAGCTCATGGCTCTGCGGGGTGCAGGCACTGGATGCACCACCCTCCCTCAAGCCTTGCTTCTCTGCTGCACATTGGCACAACTTCAGCCGCGAGAGCAAGTGCAGCTGCTGCCCTGAGCAGCTAAATGTCCTGACATCAAGGTCCTGACTTAAAAATGGTGAATTTGCTTAAGATAAACCCCACAGGGTGAGGGAGAGTTGAAAGCAGTGCTCTTATCCCATAGGAGAGGGCCTGGACACTGATGACCTGGAGTACAAGGAGGGCAAGTAGCACCACTATGTTGTAGAAGAATAAACACTGCTCAGGTCTTCAGAGTAAAGGTTAAGTGCCACTTTTCAGCACTTTCCAATGTTCCTCAGTGTTATACTGGAAACCTGGATGCCTCATTCATACTTTTACTTACTGTAAAGCACATAATGTGCGAAAATCAGCCTTTCGCATCCCTGTGAACAGTGCCAGTGCGTGCAGAAAACACTCCAAGGAGGGAGAACAGGGACTGGTTCACTGCCCACTAAATAAGTGTTTCTGACAGGAAAGCAGGTGCTGCAAATAATCATCCTTTTCCAGACACTTCACACCCCTTTGACTGCATTTTCTCCAGTGGTCACGCACACTTTGCAAACACTCATTTATTCACTCATTCGCTGGACTCTTTGCCTGAGGCATCAGTGGTTGGTCTGAAGGCCACCATGGTGGGGTTTCTGAGCAGGGTCACACAGAAAACTGCAAAGATGAAGACAAAGCCACCAGACATGCCAGCCAGCCCAAACCAGAAGACAGTGCTCCCTCTCTATCCCAGTCCAACCTTAGCATACCCTGAGACATTGTGAACTAATCCCCCTCCCAAGAGGAATTACTCCTTCTGTGTAGTACCCAAACTCCTTCCTCTTCATCCACAGCTTTCTTGGCTGGGTTATGGGAAAGTGGGTAGGAACAAGTTCATGGCAGCTGCAACCTTTGGTGGGAGTCAGGGATTGAGAGGGGCTGTGCTTACACCCCCTGCTACAATCCCACCAACCTGCCTGTGACAAGGAAGGACAAGAGATGCAGTCACCCTGTAGGTAGGTAAGCAACTGGAAATGAGCCATGAAAACTCGGTGGATTCTTGACCTTGACCTAAAGATTTCTGCAAAGAGGGACCCGGGCCTGCACCTCTGAGATAGTTTTGCATGAGCATCTTCCAGGGTTTTCAGCAACTTTCAGCAACTGTGGCAACTTCTAGGGATTCTGCTGAAGCAAATCGGCATTTTCTTTGCCAGTGAATTTTTTCAGTTTTCTTACTGTCTTCCTCCTGTTTCTTGGCTTCTCAGGGGCTGTCTGCTTCTTCTCATCTGTATGGAAACTGCCTCCAATAATTTTCTAATCCTCAGCTTCTTTATGCCTCACAAAAGCTTTGCCACCCACTAACATCCACCTCCACGTTACTTACACCCACCTCACAGGGACAGAAGCTCAAAAGAACTATAAAGGTGACATGAAGAAAGTAGTGAGTCTTTTAATCCTGGTCTTCATTTAATTTATCTTCTCCTCTTTTTTAATATGCTAATGAGATTTTTAAAGTCTTTCAGATGAAAGAAAAGAGAAGGAAAAAAAAACCCAACCCCCTCAACCTATTTTGTCAAAAGCTCTACTTTCATATCTGAAATTAAGAAATCCAAGCCAGGGCTCATGTTGGGGATTTATTTAAAATTTTAATTACACAAAATCCTGTTCATTATGAACGCATCAGTTGAATTTCTTAAGTACTGAATATTTGTTGCAGCTTTGGCAGTGGAAAGATTTGTTTTCCCTACTATCATACAGCAGTGAGAGGACAATTTCAAGCTCATTTTAATAATCTTACTTCGCAACATAATCAGGTGTGACTTGGTGACACAACCCTCGAATGTGTTAATGGCTGTCTTCATGCTAATTACACACCTCTGTGCAGAGAAAATGCACTTTTAGTTCATGTTCATGCTGTACCACACACTTCTCTCGATCAGACAACCTCAAGTTTTAGATAAATCCACATATATATAGAGGCAGTTTGGAAAAAAATGCACATTTGTTTTGTGGTAGATCTATCAGATATGTGATTCATTATGTTAAATGTATCCCAGGCAAATAGAGAGATGTTATTCCCAAATTAAATCCCCTTGCTTTCTCTTGAAAAAAACATCTTCTTCAGCATTAACTGTCATGCACTCTTGCAGTGCAAACGAGAGACTTCAAGATACTCAACCTTCTTCAATATATTGAAACAATGTAATTATCATGAAATATAAACAGGATCCACACTAAAACATTTCAGCCCATAGATGCTTTCTGAGAGAGACCCATGTGGACGCTGCTAGAGAGGAGCAAGGTCATGCTCCCCAGCTCTCCTACTTCAAACCAAAGTTTGATGAATCCTTCCAAGCCCAGGTGGACACTGAAACTTCCCATGTTTCAAACTGAAGGGAGATGCACCACCTTGCTACCCCTCAGCCAAAGCTGCAGCAGGGTCATGGACATGCAGGAAAACAAGCCTGATTAAGCTGCTGTGTTTAAAAGGATCTCGCCTGAGATCACTTTTTGTGCTGTCTTTGAGAAATAAAATACACTGATTAGGTACAAGCGGAACCGTGGGGATGGGAAATTCCTGTGGATCACCTGGCACTATTTGCTACTCAGAATAAAAAGCTAGGCTGGAGGGTGGGACATGCCCTTGGGACCTGATTTGCAAGTTTTAGGACTGTGTGCAGTGCAGTGACAGCAAACCATAGCATAGTGTATATGATTCTGCATTGCAACTACTGATGCACTGGGGTGTGCAGACATTTAGTACCTTCTCTTTGGACTAGAAGATTTTATGCCTTGATTTAAGTAAGGGTGATGCCTCTAAATGCCATCCCCTTTGGTCTCACGAGGCAAGTATCAGAAGCCAAGGCACATCTTATCAGCTCTTTGTCCACAAGGGCAGGGTGCAACCATTGTTTATCAGCAGCTTGCTCATGAGACACTGCTGATCCTGGCTCTGGGTGAGGGAGCGAGCAGCCTGCATGTGTACAATAGAGATAATCAAAAATGCAGAGTTATCTGAAAATTTGCTTCATCCTTTATCCACTTTGTATTTTGGATAAAGCCTGTTCACAAAATGCAGAATCATTATAGGCTTTAATTAAAAGCAAAGTGATAAAGCGCTTCCAGGCTGCATCTGCTCTGTCTGATAGGGAAGGCAGAGTTCACAAGAGCCTTATATCTGACCTGTTGATTTTGTGGTTTACATTCAAACTGAAAAAGAAATTAATATTGAAAAAAAAAAAGGAAAAAAAGATTGCCCACTGTGCTCATAAACTTAGCAGTTCAGACTGCCTCTAAATAACTCATCATCTGATATTAATTTACAAGTTACTACAGTAACAGCGTGCCTCCAAGAGAAGCAGATTTGCTGGTGTCATCTGAGATAATTAGACCAAATCCACCCTGAGACAATTGAATTTCTCCCCTTCTATCAGACAATCTCCAGCTATCACAATTATATGACATGTAAATCCATTAACTGCTCTTTCAGAGATGCACCCCAGGAGCTCCAAAGGATGGCACAAACATAACTGTTGTGCTGGAAGGAGACAAGAGATGAGGAGGTGGTTTTTGAACAAGCCCGCAGACTCTCTTGGTGGGACCAGTGTCTCCAATCCCATTTATGCACACCTCCTGTCCAAGGATTTGCTCTGTGGTCTATGTCACGTTGCTTTGATAATTGTCACAGGCAATGTGCAGCTAAACCTGTGCCACACTGGTCACAGTGGAGTGCAGACAGTACCTGGGGCCAGATAGGTGTAGAGAGGAGGGAGCACAGGACTCTCAGTGCTGCCTACCCTGTCTCCCTGTCCTGTCTCATAGGCTCTGCACCTCTGCTGCACTCACTGAGCAATGTATGAGCCATAAAACTCTCCACACTTTTACTTAAGGCTTTCTCCTGAGGGCTGTTTCTGAGGAAATGCAAGGGTGTCTTAAGTCACACCTGTCTCCCCTTTGCTGAGGCATTGCTGGTACCAGCGAGCAATGGGCATCCCAAACCCGCCCACAATGGCCTGGTGTGATGGGGGTCATACTCAGGTCTTAGAAGAAGGGAAAATAAATTATTTCTAGCTCAGAGTAACTCTCCGTTCCCCGGCACATCTTTGTGCCTTCTCCACTAGTGACTTTCAGCTTGCCCTTGCTCTAGGTTCCTTGAACTGGTTTCCTGGCACAGAAAGAAAAGTCTCTCTGGTACAAGACAACCCAAAATTCATCCTTATTCCACTGGCAGATGAAAGTGTGTCTTGAGTTTATGTAGTCAGGCTGAAGAAAGTGGAAAAAAAAACCCCACAAAACAAACCAGAAAATCCATGTGAGCTGTTAGCTGTGGGCATGAAAAACAAGCAAGTCTGAGTAAATTAATTTAGTTTGTGTAATATATGCAAATGCTTCATTGACATATTCTTTGCAGTAAGGAAATGGGCATTTCTCTGGGAACATTTGTCTTGTGTCTCAGATATTATTTTAATTTTGTGCAAATCATTTTGTGCCTGTTTCTTCTTCATCCTCCCCCTCAAATTCTCAAGGAGTAGTTCTAGAAATTTTCTTCATGTGGGAAGGATGGAGATAGAAAGAAAGAACAGAAAGGGAGGCTTAGCCTGAGAAGACAATGTTCCATTGCTATTAATAGACTGAAAATTTAAAAGGTTTTGTTAAAAAAATAAACCAACAAGAAACCGAAAACCAAAATCCACAATCTTCTAAGTTAATATTCCTGTTTACAGAAAGCTACTGTCTAGCCTATCCAGGAGAGGTTGAGTCAGTCAGTCTCAATGCTGTGCCTCCTGCAGCTCTGTATTTTTAGGGGGAAGAATCCCCTGGCATCCCCTAGCCAGCTGGCACCTGCCTTCTGACCTCGTGTGCCAACAGCAAGAGGGCATGTAGGACCACTGAGTCACAGAAGGTTTGGGATAGATGGGACCTTTGAAGATTGTCTAATCCCAGTGCCCTGCCATGGACAGTGACATCTATCACTAGATTAGGTTTCTCAAAAACTCCCATCCAAACTGGCCATCAATAATTCCAGAGGTGGGGTATCCACAGCTTCTTTGAGCAACCTGTTCCCATCTCACTATCCTCACAGTAAAGGTTTTCCTCATTATGCCTAAACTAAACTTTCTCTCCCTCAGTTTAAAACTATTACTTCTTGTCCTGTTACTACACACCTTGGTAAAAAATGTCTCTCCATCTCTTGTATCAGCCCCCTTTATAAACGGAAAAGCAGCAATCAGATCTCATTTGGAGCATTCTCTTCTCTAACCCCATCTCTTTCACCCTGCCTTCAAAGGAGCATTGCTCCAGCCCTCTGATCACCTCCACAGCCCTTCTTTGGATCTGCTGTAACAGTTTCACATCCTCCTTGTGCTGGGAGTCCCTAGAGCTGGATGCAGTATTCTGGGTAGGGTATCACGAGAGTGGAGCAGACAGGCTGAATCAACTCTTCTGACCCGCTGGCTACATTTATGTTTATATAGACCAGAATATGGGTGGCTTTCCGGGCTGCAAGTGCATATTGCAGAGCTATATCTGATTTTATCTGGACAAGTACCCCCAAGTACTTTTTCACAGCACTGTTCCAAATCCTTCCATCACTCAGCCTACATTGATACCTGGGATTGACCTGACCCTGGTGCAGGGCCTTGCACTTGAACTTCATGAGATTCACAAGGCCCTGCTCCTCGAGCCTGTCAAGGTCCCTTTGGATAGCATCCCTTTCCTCAAGTGAAACATGTGCAGCACTCAGCTTGATGTCACCTGCAGACGTGCTGAGGCTGCACTGATCCCACTGCCTATGCCACTGATGAAGATATTAAATAGCATTGGTCCCACTGTGGGACCCTTGTGGGACACACCAGTCATTACTGGTTTCCACCTGGATATTGAGCCATTGGCTGCTACTCTGTGGATGCTGCCATTCCAGTCAATTCCCTATTCTTCTAACAGTCCATCTGTCAAACCCACACCTCTCTGCAACTTAGAGGTAAGGATATTGTGGGGGAAGGTGTCAAAACCCTTTTAGAGAAGTTGAAGTAAATGGAAACCGTAGCTCTTCCCTTGTCTGCTGATGCAATCATTCCATTGAAGAAAGCTACTAAAATAGTCAGGCAGGATTTGTCTTTGGTGCGGGCATGTAAGCAATCTCCAGTCACATCCCTGTCTTCCACAAGCTTTGACATCTTCCAGGAGGATCTGCTCCATGATTTTACCAGGCATGGAGGTGAGGCTGACTGCTTGGATATCACCAGGGAATGATGAGGCTGTTCATGAGGATAACAGGCACAATCAGAGGAGAGAGACACATTACCCAGCAGAGCTGCAGTCCCAAGAGTCTAGTTATTTTTAAAGTCAGAAATCCATTAGCATAGACTCTGCAGCTTTGGCTGCAGCACCACAGGCCCTTTCTATCAGCTCTGTTCTCTCTGATTCTTCATTCTAAAATTTCCTATCTCAGTGCAAGTTGAGAGGATAACATTTCTTATTCAAAGCCATTCTCACTCTTTGATGTCCCTCTTCACACCCTCACTTTGGCAAGGGTGATAACCTCACTGTGGCAAGGTTTTATGTTTTGACTTCAGCCAGGTCCCCCTCCATGCTGGCAGCTCAATACATGTTCTCATAAACTTGTCTGGCTGTACAATACTCTATAACTTGCACATCATAAAAGTGAGTAATTTTACAACTATTCAATCCACTTATGGGTTTTGAGGATTTGACAGTGGGGTAGATTTTTAAAATTTATTTTCAGCTTTCTATAGAGAGCTTTTTAGAGAGTTTTCTGTGTGACACATTATTGAACAAGATGACAGACCACTCATTTCATCACATCGAAGGTGTTTCAGCCTTTCTTTCCCAGGACAAACTTCTCTCCTTCTTCTCAAAGGGCTGCACAGAGGCAGCGGGGTTTCTCAGGGCTGGAGCAGAGGGAACATCTCCCCATCTCTCACAGTACAGTGCTGCCTACCCAGCCCCCTGCTAGAGAGGGCAGCAGCCTCACTGCCCTCTGAGGGTACCCTCAGGGCACTGAGATGCCTGCTACAATCCCTGCTGCCTGTTGGAATGTGACCCTTCAGTGAACAGCATGGCTTTGCTGCAAGGAACTGCCTCAGTCGGGGTGAGCAATATATACCTCACTGCTTTCAGATAAGGCTGGGAGAGTTCCTGGCAGCCCTCTGGGATCAGGCTTAACAAGCAGGAATGGCTGTGTGGTGTTTTGTGCAGTCTGTCTTGCCAGAAACATGAAAAATATCTGAAGTGACTGCTAGAAGGACACCCACACTCCCACGAGGGAACACTCAAGTGTTTCTACAACTTCACCAGTTGCTCCTTGCTTAGTGAGGGCTGTTAGGCACCTTCATGCTCCTGTCAACAAAGCTTCCATCTGTTTTTAAACCACTTCATTTCCCTCCTTTGCACCCTATAAGTATGCAGTGATGGCTTACCCTGTAATTTCCAAATCCACAGCAAGTCCATGTTAATTCAGAATAACATCTTTTAGACCCACAGGGTTTGCAAAGACTGCAAGGATAAAAATAATGATATTCAGCTGAAGAAACACCTGTGACAAACAAATGGCTAAATTTTGGACAGGATTTGTCTCATCTAAATGTACATGTCTAAAAGATCATGTTCAAATCTGACCTGCTCATCTGAAGTTCCCTTAATAACAGAGATAAGATGTACCTTCACAGAGAAATTCGTCATCCCTATCTTGAACATGTCCATCTTCATGAAAGATGAAATTACCACGAGCGCCTGTAGGAGATGTTCACTTCTCTTCCTAAGCTAGAAGTGGATCTGGGGTCCAGTGACCCAGAAGTGGGCATCAGGCTTGCAAAGTTTCACCGTGTTATCCGCAGAGTTGCTCAGACTCTGAGTAGCAAGGGTGTCAGGACACAGCCGCTGTGACTGTTTAATGGGTGATTATGAGCTGCCTATTTGTCTAAGACAGAAAATCCCTTGAGCTGACACATTTTCTTCCCAGCTAAGGGGGCTGGTCATCCTAATTTTCAGGCATCTAGATTTAACAGTGAAATAAAACTAATTTACAGCTCTTGCCATTAGGAGGACAAATTTTAATCTCTGTCCTTAGGGTGAAAGGCACTATAACAAATGAATTATTGCTGACCCATGATACCTATTAGAAATTGCAGTTGGGTCATCTCATTTGTTGTTTTAACACAAGAAATTAAGAGCCTAGCAGGGCTATTACAAAAATGGAATTGATAATTAGATGAACACTGCCTTTACCAGAGGCTCTTTCTAGAACTGTGTGCAGGAAAATCTCAGTGACGTCAGGACCTCGAGCTGTGGGCCCAAATTTTTTGAGCCTAGTAGGACTTTTGACTCAGACGGGCTTCCTCCCATTGCTACCTGGAGGTGCAATCCAGCTGCCACATGCTGGAGTTCATAAAGAAAAAGGAGCAGTTAGCCATGCACTTGCTTGGCTCTTTTCCCTCTGCCATTGCCTGCAGTTACACTGCCCACCAAAGAGGTTTTGAATCAAAAAGGAGATAAGTACATAGGGCGATTTGCTCCCAACAGCAGCCAGTTGTGACAGATTCCTGTGTTCTTAGTCTGACACTGATTGGAGACCAGTCTCTGCTGTCAAGTGACAAAGCAAGTCTCCTTCAAAAGCATCCTCAGTGCAGAGAAACCAGTAGCTTCCAGGTTTTAGGGGAAATATTGAAGAATGTAGTGGATAACTTGACTCTGAGGCTTGTGAAGGCAAAATTAGACTCTAGCATTCTGCCCAGTCTCAAACTCAAAACACACATATTTAGCTTCTTCTCAGCCCCTCCTGCCCCTAGACAGAGTGTGGGGCCATCATACCCTAGTGGCTCAGCACCATGGCACCCATCCTGGTCTGAGCCTCTGCTCTGGCTGCACCTTGGGTCTGCCTTCCCTGATCCAGCTCTCCTCCCTGCAACCTACCCTGACTCTTCAGCCTTTCCTATGGCATGACACAGTGCCCTGGCCTTGTCTCATGTGCTGAAGGAAAGAAAATTCTAATAATTGCCTGCCAAATGATCAACTAATAGTCAGTCTTTAGCTGACTTCTTGTTCTTTTTTGTTCTAGCCCTAAGATGGAAAACTGTCCCATTGTCTTTCTCTCCTAGAGGTCTGTCCACGCTCTGTCACAGAGCAAATCTGCAGACACAGAAAGTGCCATCTCTACTTTGATTTCCGTACATGAGTTTTCTCCCCATTTATTTCTGCTGCCTGTTTTACATGGAGATCAGCTTTAGCTTTTGGGCTCGCTCCAGCACCATTTGCTAAAATTATATCAAGTATCGATTGGTAACAGATATATTACACGGCAATGCTAGTGAGGATACATTAAGTAAATGGAGGAGCAGGCCCATGCTGCTTTCTTCCTTTTACCAGAATGGCAATGAGCAGCAGCAGAGTTGTACAAGGTCTGTAACAGCTCTGGCTTGAACCAGCCAGAGAGCTTCCAAATTAATAGACTGCGGAGAAGACTCGGTGCTGTGTTAAATGCTGTGCCCTTGGGTACAGAGTACATAGACGGTCTTGTGAAATGAAAATGGTTTAAGGAAAAAGCCCTTGTAATTCAAGGCCTCTTGGCATTCTCATGATCTGCCATACTGATCTATGTTTCATTTTCACTTATTACTGCTCAATATTTAATTTCCTTTGTATTTAGAAAGGTGCCAAACCCAGGTGACAGTGATGGCTGGCTACTATTTTTCAAGTATGTAACTCAGGCAGTGAAGTAGAAATGACACTAGAGAGAGAACAGCGAAGGGGAGGCATAGTCACAGCTCCAGGTGGTGGATGTTAAAGTGACACTGGTAGAAGATGAGATGAGAGCGAATGTTTCAGGATGAAAAACTGAGGTTAAAAATAGTGTTAAGAAGAATTCTTCACATTATAATAGGGAGCAAGATAATCTACAACTCTTTCTTAACGGTCAAATGTGAAAATGAACATTGGTTATGGTGGTACCAACCTAAACTGACTTGCAAATGTCCTTTTGCTTGAGTTCCTTGCTACTGACGTTACACAGAAGACTGCAGTTAAAGGAATGCATGTGGAAAATGTAGAAAAGACTGCAGGAAATGGCATCAGGATTGAGCTAAACCATCTGTAGCCATAGAGTATTAGAGTTTCAGTTAGACTTACTTCCCAATTTGGTCTGGCACTGCCCTGATTCTGGTTTCCCTTGGCTATTGCTCTCCACTGCCTGTAAGGGGACATGAGGGTGACTAAGCTGCACTCAGATGCAGACATCAGGTTTTCAGTTCTTACAGTAAGGTGAGATGAATCCCACTTTACTCCTGCCTCTGAGCTCTCTAGTAACACTCAAACCCTTTGAGTCTTCCTCTTCCTGATCCATCTATCTGGCCCCACACTGTCTCATTCCTAATTTATCAGCAGAGGCTACCTACCTTTAGACAGATGAATAAAACAAATCAGGGTTAACTTCCTGGTCTTGAGATCAAGTGGGACATCTTTTGTCAGTGTGGTTTAGTTTACCTCTCACACAGAGTGGCCTCTGCATTGTGTCTCGTGGAAGCAGTTCCTGGTCTCTCCAAGACAATTAAGGAGAATGCTTGCTGGTATGTGTAAAATCCAGGGAGAATGCTGCCCATCACACTGCATGGATAATTGCAAGTTGGTGTTGTGGCCTTGGCTGCTATGGTTTGGTAGAGAGAGCCACATCTGAATTTCCCACACTCAGAGGTGGCTCAGCATGTGCAGGCAAGAGGCGGAAGTCCACATCAGGGGAGTTTATATTCTGCTTCCCAAGCCCTTGAAGGTTAATGGCTGCACAGAGACTGACAGCCTTCAGGGACCTCTTCTGACACCTTTCATAAACACTTGGTCATTTGAAAGTGAAAATAATAAGCACTTTCCTGTGAAAGGCTTTTTCTTGTGGCATCTTGTGTCAAGATGCAGTTACATGTCAGGTACGTGTTTGTTTTCATAAGGCACTTTGTAAAAAGCCTCTCTTCCTTCAAGTGCACATTTTGTCAGCAGCTTTTGGACTGATTTCAACTCCTCAGCTGTACTGCAGCCCTTCTGTGTCTAGAAGAGGTCATTCAGGTTTTACCTTCCCTGTCAGCTGCAGAGTCACACCACTTTGCAAACTGCCCTTGAAATCGATGCGGTTGCTGTATTAGAAATACTTAGCACATAAATTGTAGGACATGAGGCAATGCGTGTAACAAGGCATGATAACCATGCACCAAACCTGCTGTACAAGCTCATTTCAAAATCTAGCACGGGCTCCTTGCTCTTCCACTTGCTTGATTCAGAGCTTTAAAGAAGGGCGTGCTTGTGAACATGCATTGCTAACCACATCCCAAGCCCAGTCAGTCAGAAAGGGGGCTGAACTTTCTCACACATTGTATTTTTTAATGCTGATATTCCCACACTGCAGGCTTGACGTTAAAATGAGCTTTCCCACCTAATTTTTTCACTTTCACCTGAATCTGAGGATGTTACTGGGGGGACAATGGTAAAAGAACAATAAACCAAGAATGGATGAGTCACACCCCCGTTTCAGCAGGTGTCTCTGCAGGACTTGATTTTGTGCAAAGTGTTAAGCAATTATAAAGGGACATCTTACCCTAGGGTACTGAGACAGTGAGGGAAAGAATGGGAGCTAAGTGTGCAAGTTTACATATATGCAGACATCTGATCGTGGAAAGGATGCATCCTGAGGGTGTTTTGGTTAACAGACCTACCAAGAAATGCTACATCTATGCATGTAACTATTAAAGGTTTATCTTCTGTTTCACGAACTTGTGCCTATAAAAAGACAAACTCATTTACCAGGGAAAAACTTGCAAAAAACCTAAAGTCTCTTTAGACATGCCAAATTGATTTCTTCGTCTTCAGGCACGAATATCAATTAAGTAGAGGTTATGTCCTAGCTTAAAAGCAGAGTGAGATTTATGTGAACCATCAGTTTCAGGGAATTAATTTGAAGTGTATACTGTAGTTGTAGGAGTGCATTATTTCCTTTCATGTCATTTGTTTCCTGATATCGGCACCCTGAAGCAAGGGTATCTCAAGTAAACTTGGCTTCTTGTTATATATCTGAATCCCATCCACACAACTACAGACACCTGGTGAGGGGTCACATTCAGCTGAACATGCTCAGCTGTGGGCAGGTGACATCATGATTCAGTGGAGGCACCTCAAGGTTTTGTAGACATCGCTGGTAGCGGAGCTGCAGCTCCAGGGAGAAGAGCAGATGCTGAGTGGCCAGAATGAGTCTTGTTGGCACTGGAGTGGTACATTTCTCACTTGGCTGCTTTGCTGTTGTGCAACCCTCATTATTTCTGCTATTGCTTTTTCTCCAGCACCGAGCACAACAGGTACCTTGGAAAAGCACTGTACAGAAAGAGTGAACCACTGTAGACCCAAATTCTTAGCTGAACAAAGCCAGGACAGCTCTACTGCAGCCATTCCACAGAGCTGAGCTGCTAGGAGCAGGAAGACAGGGACAGAAGAAGCTTTCACAGTTTGTGTGCTGACGTGAAAGAAGATAAATTTAGGATTGAGCCCTAGCCACAGATAGTTTCTGTAGATTATGTTTTACAGGAGAGAGAAAAACCAGACTATGGTTCACTGTTTCCATAAGAGACATTGGTGTTGAATTATAGTTTTTCTATCCCAAGATGCTTGTGTTTTCACCTGCATGATGACCTTGCTTCAACAGAAAGAGTGGAAGGTGATCCCTGCTTCAATCTGTTCCACCACTAGGGCATTCCCGTGGGAAGTAGCAGATTGCAGCTCCCTCCCTTTTGGGAGAGGCTTCTTACTTGTAAAGTTGCTCTATAAACAATAGATGAAACATAGACTGAAAGCTGCTGCTAGGGAGTTGTGTATTTTCCTGTCCTCTAGACTGTCAGTCTGTGTCGGGTACATTCTCAAATGAAATACAGGATCTAGTCCATTGGGGAGTATGGGACTGCCTGATTGTACCCAGGGAGGTACAAGTGGGAGATGCAGAGCTGAGCAAGATGGTCTGAGGACATCAGCCCTGGACAAAGAGGCACACTGGGCACATTTACACATTTTCAGTGGCGGCTTTGGTGTACAGGGGCTCTAATTGATTCTAAGTGATCAGGTGAGTCTTTTGGAGTAAGAGATCAAAAAGCATAAAATTGTATTTTAGAAGCTGGATCATGCCCTGAATCCCCTATAAAGTCATGCTCATGAACAGGTAAAGGAAATAGCACATTTTTTTTCCCCACACTTGCTAAACCAGCATCCCTCATGGAAACTTATCCACCTCCTATTTACTGGGGGAGCACTGAAAACCTGGGGTATCTCAGTGTATTGACTACAGAGAATGATTCTGCTCTATAGGGACAGGTAGATAGGCAGCAACTACAGATTTCAAGAAATAAAACGCCAGCTTAGAAAGAGATAAAATCCTAGATGGCAACAAAGAGATTCGTAAACTGGAAACTCAGCAGCACTAAGAACATGTCATGGGTGCAAACCTTCCCAGCCCAGTGGCTGACTACTTGTCCAACAGTGACTCTTCAGGTGTCTGATGGAAGCACTGAGCATGCTAATGCTTAGCCTGTCAGCACATTAATCCCAGATATTCCTTGTCTGTTTCAACCAATAAATAACTGCATTATACTTCAAAGTTGTGGATATTCTGCTTACAGAATCTCTTTGTGCATAGTAAAAGGTGCCTGCACAAAGTGACCTAGGAAAGGAGGGTTACTGTTTCCTCTCTCCAGTACATAAAGCCAGCATGACCACTAGAAGGAAATCTGATTTCTTTGTTCTTGTTCTCCCTCTGAATTGTTGTCATCTGTCCAGCTAATGAGAACTGAAACACTTTCACTGTTATTTGTTGGTGTGGAATTTTACCACAAAGGTGTATGTGTAAAAAACACAGCCAAAGTTGTGTTTCACCTATACAGAAGTGGAAAGTGAGCTATAGTAGTATATAATGGTGTGGACTCCTTTTAAGTGCAACAATTCAGATTTTAGTAAGAGCCACAGCAAAATACCTTTGAAGATGTGAACCATTCCAGTAAGTGGAAAGTAATAGTCTACTGGGCTAGAGTGTCTATGATGTCAGAAAGAGAAACCTGGTTGAAGTTTTGTGTTCTGTGTCTCAAGGTTTTGAGATCAATGAAAGGGTTCAAAGACACCAAGTTTGATGTGCCTTACCTAACATCTGAGGTTCACAGATATGTGCCCATTATCTAGTCAATACAGGATCTCCCAACAGTCAGAGAAAATAGCATAGACTCACCTTGTGATCTGCATTTGCATCTGCTCTAGGCATGCCTATTTCCCTCTGCTGGGTAAAATGGGGCTCTCAGTTTAGTCAGGCATTTGGCACCAGAAAAGAGCAGTGTGCAAGAAAGGAGGAGTCACTTGAGGGTATGGAGTGAAATCAGATAAGGAGTACTGGGTCCAACTTGGATGGAATTAACTTCCTCCACAGAGGCTCTTATGGTGCTGGACTTTGTATGTGTGACCAACAAATCTGTGATTTGAACACAAATCAAAGTTTTGGTGAAACACAAACATTTTTGTTATTGCTGAGAATTTCTTCCGCAACATGAAGGTTTCTGTTTATCACTCTGGTTCCCCCAACAAGTTTATTTGGGTTGGTTGAGAACTTTGGAAGGGACACAGCCAGGACAGATGGCCCCAGTTGATTAGCTGTATGTTCTGGAATGTCATATTAATCAATAAATTGGGTAGAGAGTTTTCTTTTCAAAGTAGTCTTCCCTTGGAGACTGCCTGGACACCTGTCTGCTGGTGGGAGGTGGAAAGTGACTGTATTTCCATCACCTATTTGTTTTCTTTCTTTTTTCTCTTATTAGACTGTCTTTATATTAAGATCTGAGGTTTTCTCACTCTGATTCTTTCCCCCATCCTACTGGTGAGGAGTGAGCAAACAAACTGCAGTTACTTAGCTGCCGGGCAGGGTTAACTTACCACAAAGGGCAAAAAGGCCCAAAGTGGAAAAACTGCAGTAGGAATAGAGTAACACCATCTTTTGAAAAGTAGTTTGTTTTTGGCATCTGATGGGGAACTACAGAGGAGGGAAGCAGTAATTTACACCCCAGGGCCAGATGTCAGTGCCCATATGAAAGCTTAGGTGAAAGGTGTTTCTCTCCACCCAGGCCTGCTGTAGGTGAATGCAGCAAGAGAGAAGAGACCAGCTCTTTAACCTTTCAACATGCATCCCTGGTGTGAGCTTGTTTCAAAACAGAGCAGGTGTGGCCTGACCACAGGCAGCTTCATGTGTATCTCTTCTGATGGGCTTCATCCACACAGCTCTGCCCTTCCCTCACTGCTGCTTCCTCCCCACCCTGTGGCTCTGAAACTCTCATGACCCCATAGCCCACAGTGATCCTCCAGCCTGCAACTTGCTGCCCATGACATTCCCTGAACTTGCAGCCAAATCTTGGCCCACTGACCAACACTGCACCAACATATTTTTAGAACTTTCTCCCTTTTATGGCTCCTCAAGGTGTGGGAGCACCCGGGTGTTTTCAGACCTTAGGCTAAACTTTCTTATGACTGCTTTAACTTCTTGTCTGGTTCTGTGTGACATGAAATGCTTTGGAGCTCTGGCAACCAAACCTATTGTGCCAACACTTCTGCAGCTTGCTCTCGATTCACTGGGCTGCTTGTGGTCCTCCACAGCACTGAGGTGAAGCTGTGATAAATCAGATGTGATGGGTGCAGCCTCAGTGACCAGGTTTGGGAGTCTCTTTTTGTATAAAGTGCACTTGTGGAAATGTGTCAGCCCGTTGCTTCCAGATAAATGCAGATAAATAAGGAAAGACTAAAGAGGGTTGCCCTCCCCTGCCTTAGGATGTGATGAAGGACACGACATTAACGAGTCTGCTTGCCGCCACGATATTAACGAGTCTGCTTGCCGCCACGATAACATTTCTGAGCACGGAGCCAGCACTGGCACCCTCAATGTCTCCTTTCCTTACCTCCTCAGAGACAAATTGACCCTTCCTAAGTAAGAAAGGACTTTCCTAATCACATTAGGATCAGTTTAGATGGCTGAGAGGGTAACAAAATTAGAGCTTTTAAACCATTATCGCTTCTTAATGAACATCTGCGTTGATACAAGCCCACGGAGAGTTAAAGAAAGCTGAGCTATGTCTGATCTCATTACAGCTGTAAAAAACAAAATATGTGATGGAGAGCTGGTTCATGGCTGTAAGGAAACCATTAGTCTTTTTATAAGTGGCAAGAAAGGGCTCTGCTCAAGCCCTGAGTGGCTATATTCTGATTTTTGATTTAAAAAATAAAATGATCTTGATGCTGCAAGTCTTTCCTTGGTCCCATATGCAAACTAATATAGTACCTAGTCAAGTAACGTGTCTATAATTTCATATTATATGTGTCATGCCATAGTGTTTTAATCCTGTTGTCTGTATTTTGTTTGATGCAATAATTGTTGTAATATTTTACATAATCAGAACTAATATGTTGTATGGAGATGCCAGAGAGCTGTCTGATCTGCTTGCTACAACAGCAATAACTGAAGTGATATTGTTATTGTACTCAGAGGGAAACATGAACCCTGCAGAAAAACTGGACTGGATGAAACAGATAATAGGACTGGATTTTGGCTAATGTCACATAGACACCTGTATGGTGGGCCAGGAGCTTTACTGTCCAACATGTCTTTCTTTAAAAGACTAGATGGGAACTGTCCACATATTTCTTAGAATCACAGGATTGTTTAAATTGGAAAAGACTTTTAAGATCAAGTCTAACCATTAACCCAGAACTGCCAAGCCCACCACAAAAGCATGTCACTAAACACCACATCTACATCTCTTTTAAATAACTCCAGAATGGTGACCCAACCACTTCCCTGGGCAGCCTGCTCCAATGCTTTACTTCCTTTTTAGGGCAGAAATTCTTCCTGCTATCCAATCTAAACCTCCCCTGACACAACTTGAAGCCATTTCTTCTTATTCTGTCTCCTGTTACCTGGGAGAAGAGATGGACCCCCACCTGGTTCCACCCTCCTTTCAGGCAGTTGTTGTGTGATAAGGTCTCCCTTGAGCCTCCTTTTCTCCAGGCTGAACATCCCCTGCTTCCTCAGACACTCCTCATAAGCCTTGTGCTTCAGATCCCTCCCTTCTCTGGACACACTCCAGCACCTAAATGTCCTTATACTGAGAGGCCCAGAACTGAACACAGGATTCGAGGTGCAGCTTCACCAGTGCTGAGTACTGAGGGGTATGATTATGGCTTAACGTAAAGAAAGAAAATATGACCTCCTTTTGACTTAACAAGCTATAATTTACTGTTAAAAACCATCCTTTTATGCATATATTTATGCATATGAAAATAAAACTCCTGATCATCCACACGCCTGAACAATCAGCTCACTGCCTGGTTCTCTTTGCACCACCCTAACTACATCTCTCCAAGGTAAAATTGCTGTGGCAAGAGCTAACCCTGACCAGCTGAAGAAGTGATTTGTATTTAACTTCAGGAAAGAGGTCACTCCCATCCTGTTTATACACAACCCAACAGTCTTAGGTGTTGATACTGTGCAAACATCACTTCTGCAACACGTTTATGTTGATGTATGTAAGGCTACATGTGCTGCATGCACACACACACACACACACACACACACACACACACACACATCTCCTTTCCTCCAACTTGGCAGAAACCTAAGTCTAATTTTGAAATGTCACACCTCAAATATAATCCCCCAAAAGGGTTTGCAATGCAGATCCCTTCAGCAATCTCGTTCACAGCACATCCCTAAAGCCAGAATTACTGGTAACAGCCTGAGATAGGAGAGCAAAGTCTTTTAAAGCCAGCTTTACCACTGAAGTCTTTTATGAAACTACTCTCTCCAGCTACAGACATTTAATTGCTACCTAGCTTTTGGCCTCATTAAATTCCAGATAATTAATCCCCAAGTACTAGAAATTCACTCTGCCCCAAGACACTTCGACAGGTTTTCTTAGCAGTGGCCCTGAAATGATTATTTCCTGCTCTCAGTGCTGAACATGCTGTCTCAAGCAGTTTGATGCATGTCCATTAACAGCACACTGCTTGGCTATACTAAGAGCAAGAAAAAGACAGGAGAAAAGTACAAGCCTTGCACTATCATCAACTTTTTTTCTGTGAATTCAGGTGAAATGAAAAATGCAGATTTGTCCACTTCCAGGACAATTACCCTGTTGCTCTCCAGAGAGCTCAGTCTGCAGAATGGCCAAAGAGCCAGGCTGAGCTCCAGAGCTGCTGCCATGCATCTCTCATGCCTTGGGATTGTTACCTGCCCATCCATAGAGGAGAGAACCCAGTCCCTACATTTTGGCCTTGAAAACATCTCCCACTCTGACTCTTCATTCTGCAGTTCTGATTCAAAGGTGGATAAAACCTCTAGGAAATGAGCACAAGACTCTCCCAGTTGTTCAAATGGAACATTAAACTTATCTGCAATTTAATCCTAAATAAATTCTACCACAGACTTAATTCAATCAAAACTTCTCTCTTCCTCTTAAATAGGCAGAAGGCAATTGCTGTAGGTTTCCCTTGCATGACCAGCAGCAGAGGCGCAGCTGGAAGGCAGCATCCCACTGGCACTGTCCAAGCACTGCCCTTGAATACAAACAGAGGCATCTTGCATGAAATTTGCACTTTTGTCCTCAGGCACTCAACAGTGTCTTCTTTTTATTTATTTATTTATATTTTTTTTTAACAAGTTCAGTACAATCTTGAGATGACGCAGCGCAGACTTGAAAGTAACTTGCTTAATTTATTTTCTAGATTGTTTGGGCTAGCAAAACAGCTGGGATGTTCTCACAAACCCATGGACTTTGGAGCGAGATAAGGAATAGTGTTTGTCCTTCAAAAGATGGCTTTTCCTCACTATAAACACTATCAGCTTACATTTACTTCTCTTCTCCTTTTTTAGCACTGTATTGCTCTTTGTTGTATGAACAGGTGCCTGGACTGATTATCTCCAAAACCGGAATAATTAATAGCTTTCTGTAACTTCAGCATCAAGCATATTTTGATCAGCTNTATATAAAAATACTACCAGTCCCCTGAAACAGGAGTTGCAATACCTAATTAGAACAGAAGTAGCATTAAGGCATTTTAATTCTGCCAGGCTGGTTATGCCAGGGTGAAGGGAGCTGAAAGCTCACAGCTGATCCCCATGATACAGGGTGACCAGGGCTGCTTCAGAAACCTGCAAGAGCAGATGCTCTGCAGGGTGAGTGCTCTCCTGCCCTGTCCTGGATGGGGAAGCCAGCTGGATGGGTCAGGAGGTGAGTGGGAGAAAAGTAAAGGAGCAATCTGGCCAAATAGGGCAGGGGCAGAATGCTGCAGCTACCTGTGGGAGATCAGTGGGAAAAGCTGGGACTTGGCTGTGGGGTAAGGGGTGTGTGCAGGCATTGCTGGCTTTTACAGAGTGCTGAAGCATCAGTCAGGAGGTTTGCGAGCTGGGGTGACTTTCACAAAGCCTCAGAGGGCAGAAAATGCTGATCCAGCAGCCAAGATGAGTTGTAACTGCACCTGCAAAAGCTGGTAGAGAGAAGAGCACGGGGAAAAGGGGCCGTGGAGGGAGAAGGCTGATATAGCAAACACCATGGGAATGTAAGCCTGCTGTAAAGCTATACCAAATTTATACAAACTTTGCTGCTATTTTGTTAACATTCAGGATGAAGAAAACACTGATCAGTCCCTTTCCACCTTTCCAAGGTAATAAAATGTAGGTTTTTGGGTTTGTTTTTTGTTTTTTCTGCTGACAGTACCATTTCTAAAAATATCACATTTTGCCCATAGACATGTGATCTCTATTGACTAAAGTAATTGTGTCCAANCCCTTGCATGACCAGCAGCAGAGGCGCAGCTGGAAGGCAGCATCCCACTGGCACTGTCCAAGCACTGCCCTTGAGTACAAACAGAGGCATCTTCCATGAAATTTGCACTTTTGCCCTCAGGCACTCAACAGTGTCTTCTTTTTATTTATTTATTTATATTTTTTTTTAACAAGTTCAGTACAATCTTGAGATGACGCAGCGCAGACTTGAAAGTAACTTGCTTAATTTATTTTCTAGATTGTTTGGGCTAGCAAAACAGCTGGGATGTTCTCACAAACCCATGGACTTTGGAGCGAGATAAGGAATAGTGTTTGTCCTTCAAAAGATGGCTTTTCCTCACTATAAACACTATCAGCTTACATTTACTTCTCTTCTCCTTTTTTAGCACTGTATTGCTCTTTGTTGTATGAACAGGTGCCTGGACTGATTATCTCCAAAACCGGAATAATTAATAGCTTTCTGTAACTTCAGCATCAAGCATATTTTGATCAGCTTAAAAAACCCCAAAAACAAACAAAAAAAACACCCCAGAAAAAACCCAAAAAACACTCTTTTTTCAGCTAATGGGAGGTGTGAACCTCTAAGTTCTGAGCCTGTGAGACTTTCTCTGACTTCAGAAGAGGTTTCATCTCTCATTCCACAAAATTACTGAGAACACCTTAATGAAAAGAGACTGGAGTTTTTCCTGTGTTGCAGATCTTGTTTTAACCTCAGAAAGGCCTTGGCTTTTCCAGCTCTAAGATGCAGATGACAATATTTATAAGCTGACTGGGAGTTTCTACTTGAGGGACATTTTATGGAAGCCTAGCTATTTGCTAAAGACAAGCACAGTATTTTCCAGATCAATGAGCCACAGACTCTATACTGCTGG
>VWZN01005607.1:29580-72580 GCA_013396955.1 Regulus satrapa | reverse complement strand
TTTTTTTTGGTTGTTTTTTTTTTTTTCCCATTTTCTATTTGGGCATATTGTATGAGAATTAACTCCCCGTCCCATAATTAGAGCCCAGAGGCTGGGTGGCTGTACTGCAGACGCAAACTACTGCTTCTTCTTCAGGAAGGGCAACTCATGATACTTCCAGCTGAATGGGACACAGTCTTATCACTGTTGTGTACAGAGAACCACCAAGAAAACCCAATGTGATGAGACCATTTTTGTTTATTGGTGAAGATAAGGCTAGTGAATTTTATTTTTTTAAAATTAAGTCATTGGTGTGGTGAAGCCTCGATGCTTTATGATTGAGCTCCCTGGTGTCTTGCCTTTGCCAGGGAAAAAACACAGAGGTTGCTGCACTGACAGACACTTTTCCAAAGCACTACCTTTAGCTTTGCTCTAGGTGGCTGAATTCTACTCTGGTTGGGAGCTGAAAGAAAAAGGCACCAACTTTGCTGTTTTTGTTGGGCGAGAAGTCAAGTTGTTGGCACAGGTCAGCCCCTAAACCTCAATGTACGAAGACAAGGGAGGTTGGGGAGCTGTCTGTGCCTTGTGACATCTACTTCAGACCCTCATTTTCTGTCCACCTCTTCCTCCTCCCACAGTGCCAGGCTGAGGGGGCCCCTCTGCCTCCCTCCTGAAGCTGGGCGGTGATGGCACACTGAGCAGTGCTGAGGTGGCATGATTACTTCTTTTCCTCTCAGTGGTGCCTGCATATTAACTGTGGATTAATGAGCCCTCTAAGTATTACTTAATGCTCCTAAAATGCTTTCTATTTTCTACTTGCATTGTAATCATCATTAAGGGATTAAGGTAAAAAAAAAAATTAAACTTAGATGGCTACAGTTAAGCTTCAGCATCCTCATTTTGTTTCTTATCTATTTACAGCAGTGAGATCAGTAGAGTGCATCTTTTGGCCTTACTGACACCAAAAAGATTGGCAACTTCACAGTATTTATGGCACCAGCATCAGTTTGGCAGACAGGCCCTTTGCACACACACACAGATGGTTAGCCTACACAGGTGATTTAACTGTTTTGACCTCTACCCCAAACCCCTTAAGTGTCGTCAGGGAATATTGTCTCACCTAATTTAGAGAGGCAAACCAAAGACACGGATTCCTGCAGAGCATTCCAGATAGATGATGGCTCCTGCAGCTCCAGCAGCATGACAGAGGACTGCAGCACATGGATTGGCCCGTCAGGTTTGGAGGCTGAGAGACCACAAGGCCCTGGCAGGATGCTGTGTTGAGCAGATCCTGTCTCCTGCAGAGCTTATTAGTTCAGGCCCAGCACCTGCCTGATGTATCTATTTATCCTCTAGGCTCAGCCTGGCTCGTACCCAGCCTCTGCTGCCCCTCTGCTCCATCTATTATTGCACCCCAGCTCCAAGACCAAGAGGGACAGGAGACAGCCTGCCAGGGCTGCTGCTGTGCCCAAAGGCTCTGTTTGTACATGGAGGGGAAAGGCAGTTTTGGGTACAGAGGAAACTGTCACTGTTCCTTGTGACCTGGGCTCCGAGCATTGGGTCCATCATCCCTGAGGGCTCTCCAGGGAGCTCAGGCTGATTTTGCCCATGAACTCAGAAACAGATGGATGGTCTTGGGGAAAACTTGGTGATGTTCACCAAAATGTAGGGTTGTTGCCCACCAGGGAAACAAATTACCCACAAAAAACAGACCTAAGTTGCAGGACTTCTTGGCTGCATAGGGGTAGATTTTTGCTCAACTTCTAACACTTAGATATTTGCAAAAACCAGGTGGCACAGGTCTTCCTGGAGCACCTGAGGTGTAATTATGGTTCATCCAGGACTAAGGAGGTTGCAACCCACTGCGTGACTTGCCTATAGAGAGCCTCAAGGTCCTTTCCCACAAAAAATAACTCAGAAGCTACTTGATCTGCAAGTTTCTTCTAAAAGCCAAGAAAGAAAAGTTACTATTACAAAATTGCTGAAAGGCTGCTTTTGGCAGATTTTCCCTATCAGTGAGTAATGAAAAGGCTTTCCCTTTCCCAACATCTGCTTCATCAGACTGAGTTCTCTTGCTACTGGCTGCTCATTGGCCGCTGGCAAATTGAAGTTGCTTTAGTTAAAGCAGCAAATAAGCAAAATATCCAGACACAGCCTGGATTTATCTGTGAGCTGGGATGTTCTTGTCTAATCACTGGTTTGTTATTAAAAAATCATTAAAAGCTTAAAAATTATTAAGAGATACCTCACCAATAAGCTCATGTTTAGCTGCAAGTATAAATTATCTCCAGTTGTCTTGTGACGTTTTTTCTGGAGATAAAGCTGCTTTCAGATCTGTTTTCTGATAGTGCCTTCATCTTTTACCAACAGCCTGAAACTAAATTCTGTCTTTATAATCAGTTATTTACAAATCAGTGGTTATATTTGTGCAACCATTCACGACCTTAATATTTTTGAGTCTCTTTTTTTGAAATATTTTGTATGGCAGAAGAAACTCAGTAAACTTTTATTTTCTTTTAAAGATGTATAATTTCCCATGTGATTTAGACCCTTGAGATTCCAGGCAGGAACAGTAATTGGCTGTACCATACAAACTCCATACACTTTGTCTGTATGGGAGAACCAGAAGAAGCGATGGTGAATTACTGCAAGCATTTGCATCTGTTTTCCTGACACAGTTTAAATCTTGACCTGGGCATAGCCATGAATTGTCTGCAAGGTAGACACCTACCTATTTGTAAGAAATGTGCTCCTGCTGCATTGCTGCCTTCTTTGAGTTTACACTCTGCTGAGGCTGGCGTGTGGCTGTGAAAAACTTGTATTTTCAGCCACTCCCTGAAGCACAAATAATGAAAAGTTTAAACCTGAGCCGATGTCTTGAGGGAACTATTTATATGGGATGCTGCTTGGCTCAACAGGGGTAAAAACATCCCTAAAAATTGTTTGCCAGAATGATAACAGACAATACCCTGACCACATCACAATTATTTCACAGGAACATAAGGAGAGAAAATAAGATGTGAACCGATGTCACAAGCCAACAAACCAAAAAAACACCCCATTTTTGAAGGACCTGTGTCTTGGGCTCCTGTCAAATACTTAATGATGAAGCTTGCTATGGTGGCCTAGGACATTTCTGATTCCAGGACAGACACAGACACTGCTGAGGCAGCAAAAGAGAACATGTACCTGCATTTCAGCTGTCTCTCTAGACTGACATACAAATGCAAACCATTCTAATAAACCCACAAAAGCCTGTGAAATGGGGTGGTGTGAGGACAAAGCTTTGTTTCCTGCTCTGCTGCTGCTGCACCAGGTCTATGATAGCTTTTAAGGAACCAACAAAGTCATAGGGAATAGCAATATTTCACTCCAACAAAGCCCCCCAACAAAACACAGGTCACCCACAGACTTCCATACTGCAAAACATAAGCTGGACTAAAAAGGCTGGAAAAGTCAGCATTTCTTCATCTCTAGTGATGTGATCTCATCCTAAATAACCAAAATCTGTGCTACACCTCTGGCTTTTAGTGATGAAATACAAACAGAAACAGACTCCATTGAGCCTGTGAGCAGACTCAGAAGCCAGGCAGGGAACACAAACTACTCTACCTAAGTAACCTCTCTGCTTTGTGCCTCTTTGCGCAGTGAATTAACACAGCTTGCATATCCAAAAGCGGGTCTGAAACACCAGGGATTCTGCCATAGGAGGAAAATAATCATGAAGCAGTTAATTGAATAAGCCCAGGATTTTATTTTTTTTTTCTTCTGGAAGCCATTCCATAAGGAGAATGAGAGGAAGATTTGTCCAAGTGGATTATTTTCTCCATGTGATTTGCTCAGTATTATTTTCTCCACTCAGCACACTTTAGGAACATGTTTACACTTGTGCTATGGTGCAAAGTCTTTTCTGGTAGATATTGAACAAACTGTCTTCTCATTGTCAGAATTTATTTAGTGCTGCTTGTAATTACGAATAAGGGGCCTGGTCTCAAAGCATATTTGTCTTACTCTCTTCTGCCACAGTGACCTCCTTTCCAGCCCAGACTGATTTAATTAGCTGGTAATGTCTCTGGGCTTTGGACCACCATGAGGATTTGCATTTCTTGTGAGTTTAAATTACCAGATACTTGTGTAACTGGCATAGTTCCATACTTCTTCCCTGGTGTTGGTCTCCTGTGCTGAACCTTGGATTCCCAAGTGCGTCCCACATGACTTTCTGTCTGCCTTCTTCTTTATTTTCAGATACGTTTTTCTGATATGACTTTGGTTTGGTCATTGTTGAAGCAAACGTTCAAAGATTGCTCTCGACACCCTTACACTGCTGCACCTCCCTGTTCACACCAAGTTCTGTTTTTATAGAGCATTGGAGGGTCAGAACAATTCAGGTGGGAAAGGAGTTCTGGATGAGATCTCAGAAATTGTGCTGCAGCTGGTTTACAGTCCTGCTAACAGAGCTCAGGAGAAGGCTGGTCTTTGCCCCAAGGATACATTGCTGGTTCATGTTCAGCTTATCTACCAGCTAGGTGCCCTTTGTCCCTCTGTCTGACTTGGCAAAGATAATAAAATCCATGCTTTAATCACTCACTTTGCTTGAAATTCTCTGTCGTCAACTAGTCCAAAAAGTAATTCCCTACTTTTTTTTTCCTGGTCACGAGTTCCTTCTAGCAGAAATAAACTGAAAGCTCTCAACAGGCAGTTTTGTTGCCAGACCTTTTATTTGCTATATCTGAAATCCCCCTAAAAGTTTTCTTTTCTGGACTGGAAAGAAAATTATCTTACCTGAACCTGTGTTAAACAGCAAACATAGTATTTGGTGTTACTGTGCCCAAAATTTTGGATTTGTCTTAAGGAGACAACTATCCTGCTTGGTTTTTTTTCTGCATGAGTCAAAGGAACTGTTGGGTATCAGTGGGGTTCATTTAATTTAACTTCAGCTAGAAATAATGACATATACATTCCAAGATAGTTTTCCAGCTTCCTTGATTGTTGGTGGCAAGAAAACTTGTCTTTCTTTGAGAGCAAAGAATTTCACTGATCCTAGACTCCTAAGGATGTTGCACCACAGAGAGACCCTCAGCTCTTAGGCAGAAAAAGCAGGGAACTCACAGCACTGCCCTCCTTTTACAAGTAAAACCTGGACTTCCCTGGACTCCCCTGGTCTGTGGTTTGCCTTTTCACACAGGGGAGTCCAACCAGCATAGATAACACAATCCTGCGTGCAACCAGGTGTCCTCAGCTGAGCAGACATTGCAAAGCAGCACATCCCTACTGAGGAGGAGGATATCTTCAGTCTGCCCTGAACCCCCCAAAAGAGGGCGTAACTCTGCTGAACTCCAGCAGGTTTTTCATAGGGTTCTTGGCTGGATCGAGTTCGATAATTTTCAGAATAAGTATGTCTGAGTAAGTGTCTCATCCTGCAAAACATCCATATTTTTCCAACTGTGAGTGTGCTTGACACTGAGTGCTCCTGCTGAGGCTGGGGTACTGCCGTGATCATCCCACTTGCTACCATCCTGCCATTTCCATTTCAACCTCTCACTTTAACCATCTTCAACCTCTCACTGTAACCATCCCTTACCCCAGCTGCCCTGTGTAATCCCTGTGTGGTGGTCATTTACTCCATTTTTACGCTTATTGCTTTGCTTGTTTTCCATGTGGTGGATCCCAGGAGTGGAAGAACATTTTCATCCTCTGCTGATGTGGTTTTCTGCTCTGTAGCATCCACCTCCTTGCTCATCTATAACATTTGTGTTCTGCACAAGGAGATGTTACCAATTTAATATTTTCTTGCCTTATTTATGCTCAATTTCTCTGTTTCTCTTTATATTTCACCTGGCATTTGATGTGAAAGAGTGTGTGATCTTGTGTTTAAAATATTCACAAGGACCTGTGTCCCTTCTCAGCTGTGCATTTACTGGGAGCTGATGGGCACTTCATCAGCTACTCTGAACCCCAATATTTCCCTGTGTGAAATACTAAAGCTGTTTGAATTTCTTATTTTTTTACTGAGGAGGCCAATCTGGAAGTGAAAAAGAGTTTCAGTTTGGATCAATTCAGAATGAAATTGCTCTGGAAGAAAAGGCTAGAACCAAAATCATTGCATCTGCTATGGAAATAAGTGTTTAATTTGTTCCCGGAGTTGTTTCAAACACTTCTGTCTTTTAAAAAAAGAACACCAAAATAAACATACAGAGCACTCAGAAGTCTCTGCTGTTCTCCTCCAGTGATGCTTTCATGGTATTGCTGAGACGAAAGGGGAGAGCTAAAGATAAATCCATTAATGTTATATAAGATGCTCAGAAATGCCTCTAAATAAATAAAAGTACTTCAAATTGTGCACTGCACATGTGTCAGGAAATTTATTGGCGGTGCCAAGATGCTCTTTCCTCTTTGGAGATGCTGTGGGAGTGCTGAGCAGGAGCACTGCAGGTGGTTATTAGCAGCAGGTCACCCAGAGCAATTTTCAGGAAGTCTCCATGCACAAGTGATTTTTTTTTCCCATTCACTACATCCCTCAATAATCCCAAGGGATAAGAGCTTTGTGTTCTGAAAAACAGCTGAGCCACTGCCCTGCCCAGCTGCTGGCCCTTGCAGCATGGAAGCAGAAAGGACGTGCGTCTACTTTGGTGGTGAGCAAAAGCACCAGCTGAAATCCCTGCTGAAAGTGGATTTGCTTTGCCACACCAAAGCAGAGGGCAGATATTCTCTTTTGGGAGCTGGTGGGATCATCTCCATGATGCTCACTATGCTGGGTGGACAACAATGGCTGTGGCTCCTTCAGCTGGACCTGCTCGCTCGAGCTCCAGTCCAGTGCAGGATGGCAATTAAGCTTTGCAGACCTACAAAGCCCTTGGCTTCCTGGCCAGCTGCATCCACAATGTTTTACTGCTTTCTGTAGCTCTCCTGGTCTTGCTCCTGATCCTGTAAAGGTGAAACTTTATCTGTCTATAGTGAAATTGGTGGCGTCAAGGATTGAATGATTGTGATTTCTTCTGAAACAGCTTGGAGGAAAATAAGACATCCCAAGTTGCAGTGAAGTTAGTGATGCTTTTCTTTCAGTGGGAGTAAGAAAAGCCCCAAATTAGGTTTTTGAATGACAGATGAGGAGAATCTTTTGCTTTGAGTCTTTGGTATAGCAGGGAATGAGAAGCATTGAAAAGAGCAAGAGCAGAGAAGGAAAAAAAATTATCTGAAAGAGACAAGTTATGGAAAGAAAGAAAAAGAATGCAGTCTGATAAGGTGTTTAATGACTGAACATCCATGCTTTTTATTTCCAAATACACCACATGCATACAGAGGTGGCCTGGGAAGTTGCTGTCACATTCAGCTAAACCCTAGCAGCTTCCTGCAGCTCCATCAGAAGTTGAAGCAGCTCAGCTCTGCTCAGTTGTGCTGCAAAAATCATAGCAAAAGGATGCCCAGTGTATTGCCTAAACCTTGTTCAGCTGTAGGAAGGAATTCCCTCCTTTTTGGTGTCTCATGTGCTGCCCGACACCCACCTCTAGGGGCTCCAAAGAGGACCATGGCTCTGTACCATTCTGTGCCATGCCACATGTGCCAAGGGCAGCCCATCACGGTCATTGGTCCCATGGTCTCCATGCCAGGGAAGCAGCAGACCTCAACACCCCATCCCTATGCACCCAGGAGAGCATGGCCATGTCCTCCCTTGCTCCTCACTTCCTCACTCAGTTCCCAGTAAATCTGTGTAAAGACTGTCTTCCCCCCACTGCCATCCTATGAAATTATTGTGGGATTAGGTTTTTTTCTCTTGTGCGCTCAGTTGAGGGATGTCAATTTCCTGTGAGGGGAAGACTTTGGGGGTACCAAAAGAGGCACAAAGTCTCAAGTCTGAGGCAGGCAGAATAAGAATTATGGGCTTTTAAACAGCACAGGAAGCATCCCAGGAAGGCAGGGCACAGACACAGCAGCTCCTCTCCCTCATTTTGCCAGGGCTCTTGGGATACAATGTACTAACTTTAAACTCAATTTCTTGCATTACTTAAGAACCTCTGATTGTTTCTGAGGAAAAAAAAATGAAGCTTTTAAATGTCACCCAGCTACCTATGCTGGGAGTTCTTTGCTACCAAGTGAGAATCTTAATGGTTACACAAGAAATTATACTCTCTGTAAATTCTGACTTTGAGGTAAAATTCATGGTGTCTGGGAACTTGACTGGGGACATTTTAGCACCTGGATCTTGCAGGATTATATTCAGTGTGACTTTGATCTGCTGGGAAGCAGACTGAGGCCTTGCCACTGATTTAATATAATCAAGCCTTGTATTAAAACACTGCTTTTCCTTCTGCACCCTCTGTGTTAGTCACAGCAATTTCTTTGGAACAGTATTTCTCCTGAGAGAGTTACCTGGGCTATTATATCTAATCCAAAGGGCTGCACTGAGAATTTCCTGATATACTGAGCCCTATCAGAGTGGGTGGATTACAAACTAATATGTGGCAGTGTCTGACGACTGCTCCTCACCCTGCTGTCAAACACCCTGTCAAGGGGAGGGACATTTCTCTAATATTAAACTAGCAGCACTGTCTTCCATTGATAGCATCTGACTTCAAATGTCCTGCAACCAGGTCAGATTTAATATATCTGAGAATCAGAGAATCTTGGAATAATTTGAGATGGACCTTTTAAAGGCCATCACTTCAGCCCCACTGCAATGAGTAGGAATATCTTCAATGAGATCAGGCAGCTCAGAGCCCCGTCCAACCTGACCTTGAATGTTTCCAGGTACAGGGCATAAACCACCTTTCTGGGAAAACTGCCAGTGTTTCACCACCCTTATAATAAAAAAACTTCTTTGTTATATCTAATCTAAATCGATCCTCCCTCAGTTTAAAACCATTACCCCTTGTGCTATTGCCTCAAATACACTCTCAAAATCAAATGTGGGTAGGAAAGGACTTGGTTCTTGCCTACTCTATCCCACCTCCAGAGCTGTAGTATAACACACAAGACCAATTAACAATGGTAATTAACTTTCCGCCGTGGGTTTGGGCTGGGAGGTGAGGAGAAGGAAGCCCAAGCCTATTAACACAGAAACTTCTGAGGTGGAGGCTCTTTCCCTCCCTCTCCCAAGGAGACAGCGTGGTTGCTACTCTGTGAGACCACGCAGAAGCTCGGTGCTGTGCTGCTCTGCCCTGTGCTTGGCAAGGCAAGGGCAAAGCCTTGCCCGTGCTGCCTTTTGCCATAAGTCCACGGTCGTGCAGGTGAATGGATCTGCAGCTTAAGGTTAATGGCTTGCTGGAGAGAGGAGTTCCTGGGCTCAGGAAGCCCCTGGGGAGAGCTACCTGAGCCTGCTTTGCCTCCTGTCTGTAGGGCACCCTCACATCTCAGTTTCCTGGGGTTCTCAGGGTCAACAGGAATCCCTTCAAACAGAGGCAGGGCTTAAGGAGAGGTGACAAAGCTCTGCCTGCTTCTATCCACATCCCTGCAAAAGGATTTAAAATCTGAGGTGCCTGGTGCTCCCACAGCCCTAGCCCACAGTTGAGGAGGGAAACAGGCACTTTGCCAGGAGCCCGGGTTTGCAGGTAGCAGAGCATTTTGCAGATCCTCTCACCACAGCTCTCACAATCCTGAACACTGGGGCCAAATGCCACTTTGTCCCTAAATCACAGCCCTGCATGGGAGATTTGAGGTTGTCAAGACTGAGACATCTGGGGGTTGTTAGTAGCAGATTTCAGAGTCTCTCTCCTCCCTTGCTCCAAATAAATAGGTCTCATGGGGGTGTAATGCACCATAGCACTCTAATATCCCTGGGGATAAAGTGGATTACAATGCGATTTGGCTGGCCACTGGGTGCAGAGCCAAACTGTTATAACAGGATTCAAATCCCTTCCCTAAGTCAGAGCAGATTTGATGGTTGCTTTAAAAGCTAGCTGAAAGAAAGCTTGGAACCATAAACCACGTTACGATCCTTTTAGAATATAAGATTGAACTCTTTTATGACCTTGCTTGAATATTCTTTTTTGAAAAAATTCAGCAAGTTCCTTGAAGTTCTACAAAGGTGGAGACTGGTGGTTTTTACAAGAATATTGTAAACACACCTTGTTTTTTTAAAATTTTAAGGAACAGTTTTCACACTCCTCAAAGAGTTATAAATTGTGTGTAAAAAGCTAGTAACTCCTTCAATGAAGAAGCTCTGTTTTACCCAGCCATATGCAGCATCTCATGAAGCATCAGCACCTGTCTGGAATGTGATTGTACTGCTGTCCCCTGCCATGTGAGGCTGGCTATTAGGACAGGGACTGATACTAAGGAGTGAAGATACCACTCCAACTTCACCTTCTTTCCAGTTTCCAATTCTGGGGAGAAATCTTCTTGACGGGGGAGAGGGGGGATGTACAGGAATTTACTGAGCCTCACCTCTGCAAGATCAGAAAACCCTGCCCATTTCTTCCATGCAGATGGAGGACTTTGAAACTTTCTCTGCATGCTGGAACCTGCAGCCAGCAGCATAAGCATTGCTCCTTTAATTGATGTGGCTTTGGGGGGAGCAGTCACTTGGCTAGAGAGCTCTGTTGCCCAGCTGTGCTTCTCCAAGAGAAGATGTCAGGTTGACCACATGCTTGAAAGAAGAGAGCTTATAAAGTAATGGATATAATTTGATTGAGGACAAAGATGACCTGTAGAAGTATGGTGAGTGGTTTTCTCTGCCTGGCAAGTGAATTTTGATCCCAGCATAGCACTGTGCTGTGAGACACTGCTATGTCTGGGAAAGCTTCGTAGGAGGACAAAGAGCAGAAAGTGGCAAGAAGTACAAAGGCTCCAAAACAAACCCCCTTCCCATTCATACTCCTGCCAAACCAACAAAACAGAAGGGGACAATTGCAAAATTGTCTTTCCTTCTTAGAGTCACCCATGTCAGCCCATCGAGTGCAGGGAAAATAGCAGCAGACCAGTAGACTCAGTTTCCTGGACACTTACACCATCTCGCCCTTTGAGAAACACAGAAATGTTCATCAACCTTCCCAATTAATGAGCCTTTCAGTGGGAAGAAGTACATGGGTTTCCCTCTAAGTGTGTGCTTCTCTACCAACCTCTGGATCTCTCCTGAAAGAAGAGGTAAGTGATGGGCTCTGGTCACTCTCAGAGATCCAGGCTGTGATGATGATGACAATGTTCTGGCATCACTTCACTGGTGTGGCTGCAGGTCAGTGACAGCAGAAGCTGGTTCTACCTTCCCTGGAGCGTGCCAGGTCTCCCTCTGTCCTCTGCTGCTCACTGAGTGCTTTCTGTGATGCCACACCTCTGACATACATGCATGATCACCAGCCATGGATCCTTCTGTGGGGGCTGTATCCTGCTACAATCCCTGAGCACTCCCCTGGGTGGAAGGAGTGAAAATGGAGGTCCTGCAGCAATTGACTTTAATGAAGTTATGTGCATTGGCACTGATTGAAGACCTGACCCGTGTGAAGGATGTCACTGTGCATAATCACACCAGAGTGTGATGCCTGTCATTTATCATTTGGACCAATCAGCCAGCAGTCCCCCTGTATCAGCACTGTGGAGATACAGAATAAAGTAATCCCTTTGCAAAGGGCTTATGATTTTGGAGCAAGCACAAACATTTAAGCCTTGAAGAAAAGGGAGAGAAATGACATTGTTCCCCAGCCCTTGTTTCCTAGCAGGTTTGTATTCATCGACTGCAAACCTTAAGACAGTTTTCACTCCACTTGTCAATTGTTAAGATAGATTTGGGGGCTGTCAACAAAATGTTCCAGTTGAAAAGACTCGGCTAGAAATAATAGACTAAGAAACATCAAAGTAGTCATAATACTGTAAGCCACCACAGAGGGTTTGTCCCACATTTTGTGGCTCTTTCCATGTCTTTTGAAAGCAACAACAGCCTCCATGTGCATCCCTGTGGGAGAAATGGGCAGCCTGAGAAGCAGGTTTACCTGGCCTGACTCTGACACCAGATTTTGGACAAGGTGCCTTGCTGGCCCAGAGCCAGGAGGCTTCTGTTGGCCCGGAGGCTGATATGGGTGAATAACTCATGTGTCATGCTGGGCACAAAGGGACCTGATCCCCACATCTCCTCTGGATGCTGCCACAAAGTGGTGAGGCATTCCTTATGCAGCTGGAGGGAAGCTGAACACCTGGGGAGCACATCAGAGCTGGAGCCCACCATATTTATGTGGCTGGGTTGTGAGCTGGGTAACCTGGGAGCCCCTGCACAGCACATTTCACTCTACAGTCCGAGGGGTTTATCAGGGCAGAGGGTTTCTCGTCAGCTTGTTCATCTGAATGGTGTCTCAACAGGCTCCTGTGGAGACACCTGTGCCATTGGGTTCCCAATGCAGCCTTATCAGGGGAGTAATTCCCACCCAAATCAAGACAATTCTTGCTGGGGCTTCACTGACACACCAGACCCTAGAGGGTCCTGTTTGTTTCCAAGACAGTTTTGCTTCCAATGCCTACATTCAAATGGTGCCAAGGCAGTACTGAGATTGTTCGTCTTTCTGGTCTGAGCAGAGAAGAGCTTGGCCATGGGGGATTTTAGTAAAATGAAACGTCCTATGTGTTTAACACAGTGGCAGCTCCTGCAATAGCAAACCTGCAACTCAGCAGGACCTGAAATGGTAAACTTGGATCTAGTCTTGGATAACAGTGGAGCAATAGTCACCCCCCCCTCCCCCCATGCGCTTACAGGACTTTATCAGACAGTTCCACTGGCACTGAAATGTGTTGGGACTTGTGTGTTGACAGCCTTTTTTCTGCTCACTCATTTTTTTTTTTTTTAAATTTAAATTATAGATGAAAGTAGCAAGAGACAGTCATACAAAAGGGTTAAGCACAGAAGGCTTCCCTTACAAAATCTCCCCGTGCACTTAGGAATGCAGCTATATCTTTTACCCATTCAGACAACCAGACCCTTTCAGATAATGACAGGGCTGTGGGTTTTTAATTTATCTTGTGAGGAGTGTGGTGCTGGGAGAGGCGAGCCTGCACCCAGGCGGTTCATCCCCAGGGAGTGCCTGGGGATGTGCTCAGAGCACAGCCTTGCAGGAAAATCCTCCCGGAGCCGGCACCCTGCTAGAAACGATCTCATTCTGCCTGAGCACAGCCTGGGAAAGATGACTGTGAGAAACATCCCCTTTTTTTGTGAGGCAATACTGTTCTGAAGAGGGATTTATCGCCTCAATGGACGTCCCAGGGAACTCGGGAAGGACGCTTCATGCAACCCCTCCAAGTACCTCACAGAGACCCTTGCAGAGCAAAAATAAGTTGTCCTGAATTAAACTAATTTCTAAGCTTACACCAGGAAGCGGAGCTACCTCACAAATCAGGTCAGCAAGGACTTCTCACAAAACAGAAGCCACTTCATTTGAGTTGGTCATTCACTAGTGTGATAAAGTAATTAAAGCCTCCTGATTGCTTTTTCCCCCTGCTGCTCCTTCTCTACTACAACCGTGAAGGCTCTGGTATAGATGGAGCCGTTGACACTTTGTCAGTGAAAATTCAGAACCGTGCAAGTAAAAGAAATGTTTTTATGGGAACTATAAATTGTTTTGGATTAAAGCAAATGTATTATCCCTCCTAAAATAGATTCACCTTGCAAACAGCTTAAGGACAGTTTCAGCGCCAAAGGAATGCCTTCAGACTTCCCCCAGGAGACAGAAACTGCCGTTTTTCCCCTGAAAGAGCAAACGACAGTAGAGGAGATCACCCCCCACACTTCCTGCTCCCCACTGCCTGGCAGCATCCCCCTCTGCTGGGGTGTCAGTCTGGGAGACAATTCAGTATCATTCAACTAGAAATGGATGTTAATTCATCCAACTAACTTTTCCAATAATTTTTAGTAAACACTTGCAACATACATGCTCATTATGTGGGCGAAAGGGATGAGGAAACTTTGGGGAGGGGGAGCCGTGACTTCCCACGATCGCTCGGAGCAGTGGGTTGCTTCTCCTTTGCTCCATAGGGAATCATGCATTCAGACAATGCAAACATCCTCTCTGCCAGGGCTGCAATATGTTAACAGCACTCTCCCCTTGCTGCCAGAGCATAATTTCATCCCCTGTGGAGAATCACGGGTGGCGGTGGTGGGGAAGACGAGGAGATGTTAGCAGAGAAAAAAATATTTTTAACTCACCTTGAGGCTGTGTGTTGGGTTGACGACGCAGACAAGTTGCCCGGCAGCTGAGAAAACCCTCTTTGCCTTGTAGTGCTGAAACCGCAGGTGAATAAGATCTAACACAGCCCCAAAACACTGGGTGAAGAAAAGCATCACAACTTTTGGCGTTGCTACTGCTGCTGCTGCTGCTGCTGCTGCTGCTGCTGTTGCTGCTGCTGCTGCTGCTGCTGCTGGCAGTGGGCAGGGGAAGCAGCCGGGGAGCTCTGGAGTCCTTGAGCCCGGGGTGGGAGTGTAGTCGGCGAGAGCTACTCTCCGGCACAGCTTAGCATGCCTTCATATTCATCATCAAAATAAGACGGGAAGAGGCTTGCAGCAGCGGGGCGGCCAATGGAAAGGACAGGAATGTTATCCTTGAGGTCCGGAGACAGCCAATAACAAATGCCTCCCCTCCAGAAACTCCCTGATGAATTGAGCCTGGTGGAGAATGTATTATTGAACATTACCATACATCAGCACATTGCATTTATCTTGTGATTACAGCCAGTCATACGCAAGGCTGTAGAGATATGAAGGCAAAATTGATTGCTTAACATCTCCATTTATTAATTGCCTTAATTTAACAAAGGAGTGCTCGGATAGCAAAGCTACATGTAAGGCGTAAGGAAGGGCCCCTCCAGTGAAACTGTTGGAAAGTAGCAAAAATAGGTTAAGCAGACTATGTTTTACTGAGGGAAAAAAAAATCAAATATGCAAAGAGAGTTACAGTTCCTTGCAGGGGTTAAGCAGAAGAAGAGCTTGCTACATAAATAGATTCTCGTCTGTGCATTCACAGGCTTCAATTTGGATTTTCACTGCTCTCAAGTTTTCTAAATTTTATATCCTGCTACTTCACAAGAGTCCCAGCACACAAATAACATTTTCTCCATCATTGAAAATAGGAGAGGTCAGGTCTCAGGTCTGGTGTAACTTGAAATAACTCCATTTAGAGACAGCGATGTTTTCCTGATTTGCACTTGCTGGTGGATCAGGTCTGTTGGACACAAAACATGGTAATTACTGGATGCATAAAAAGACACAGAGCTTCTAAAAATAATGAAATACGTGATGCATGAGAGCACACACACACAGGGAAACTTGCACTGAGGGAAAAGTGGCTTTTAAATCAACAGAATAATTAAACATGCAGAAGGCTTTTCCTTGTCATTCATCTGCATATGGGTGAGCAGGAAATTATGAATTAGCCATTAGATAGTCCTAGGCATTAAAAAGGAATTAGGGAAGTGCAGTGAAAATAAACATGCTTTTAGGTATTATTACCAGAGCATATCTCTGTTGGTGGGCAGGGATCCTTCTCGAGCCATTGAGTCTCATTAAACTTGAGTCCCCGTAGCCGGGTTTTCTGGGAGGTGACTGTGCTGAAGCAGCTGAGGGAATCAGAAGGCACATTCATTTCATGGGACAATCGGGGGGATATGTTGCTCTGCTTGTTAATAAATCAAAGAGACTTAATTTAATTACCTCCCTGCCAGAACTTCCTATCAGGGTGCTATTTAGGCTTGCTAGCTAAGTACTCAGATGGCTTATTTAGCATTGGTAATCCTTTTTTCCTTCAAAGCAGAACAGAGAAAAGTAGCTTTACTTGCCTTTTTTTTTTTTCTTTTTTTTTCTTCCTTTTAAAAGTGAGCCCCATGCTGGGGGTGAGACTGCTGCTGCGGACAGAGCAGCCTCTGTACCGCCAGGAATTAGCCTGGGACTGTATTGTCACAACTGCCTCTTCCTAAATCAATACTGCAACCCTGGCTCTGCCAGACTGCAGAGAGGCTGTGCATGGAGAAAAAAAAAAAAGTGCCAGAGTAGATAAATAAGTGAAAATTGTGAATGCTGGAATCGGTGATTACACAATCCCCAAAAAGACATTAAGGATGGGAGAAATATGTATCCCTCAGTTCCTAACATTTGGTTTTAAATGAGAACAGGAGATAATTTTTGCAATGCTGAGTGACACTTTGAGAATATTTTCAGACAGACTTGAGGACAAGTGAGTGAATCGATTTGCTTAAATGTATTCTTTCTCTCTCTGTACCCAAAGTACCTGTGAGCCTCCAGCAATTTATTATTTGTTTCTTTCTGAATTGTAGTTAGTAGCTGCACAAATCTTGATACCAGGACATTTCAGTCTTCAAGTTACCAGTGCAAGTATTCTGCCATCAAAGTCCTAAGTAAGTTGAAGGTCCTTGCTATTTACACTGGTTATTACCACCTGAATCCCTGGAGATCATTTCTGTTTGATTATTGACTAAATGCCTAGACTTGGGGAGCACCACCATATCCATCTCCAGCAGAGATGGAACCCCCCATCCCTCCAGTCCTGCTGGTCTCAGGGCTCTGGCAGTTCTGTGATCCACCCACCTTGAGACCCAGCTGCCTTCCACGGTTGGCAGGAGAGATATCCCTGATCCCACAGGCACATAGGATCATCTTCAACCTGAAAATGTGTTCACATCTCTGGGATACTATACAAAAAGAGTTGCCGCTCTCCAAAAAGAAAATCACATTCAAGGTGTGGATCCAGTTCTTTCTTCTGCTTTCACACACAGAGGCTCTGGACCAGCATAACTCCATTAATTTGAGTTCATGGTGGTCTCTTCCAGGCTTGGGAATCCAAGGTCTGCTGCTCTACCTGTCTGCACACCATGAGCGGGTCCTTAATGTCATTATTCAGCTGTATGGATGCAGCCAGAGAAAGGAGAAACAAATTCACCTGCAAAGTGAATCCCATTTCACTGCTGGTTGCAAATTTCTGGTGACTACAGCTGCTATTTCCAAGATGGTTAATTCTGTAGCAGACAAGTGGGAAGTGGCAGAAGTCCTAAACCTCCATGAGCTCAATGAGCTAAACCTCCGTTAGAATCCATATGTTGCCAAATTAGTGGCTCAGGTGGCATCACTGTAACAGGCATGGGATTATGATGCTCTAACCACTCAGCTGCTGCTGTGGCTGCATCAGGTTTGCACAATAACAGGATCAGCCAGACAGAAGAACCAACTGCAGCAGAAACAGCTTTCCATTTTTTTAGTCTGAGCTGCCAAGGTGAAAGGAGAATGCTCGTGGGAAACCTCAGGTGTCCAGGCACTGTGTTACTTGGCAGGATTATAGCCTGGGAGATGCGTTGCTCTGTCCAAACCCAACATGAGATTTTGGGTTTCAACCAGATTTGTTTGTCTTTCTCACTGGGCACCTTTGGGAGTGACCTTCCTACATGCTGCTTTCTCTCTTCAACAGCTGTAGGGGAAACCCAACCTGCCCTTGCTGATAGACAACATCAGCACTACTCTTTTTCCCAAGAACAAGAGAGGAGATGCTGCCATGGGTATCACGAGTGTCCATTCACCAGCGTGCCCATGTTTCTGAGTGCTGGTAGGATTTCTGGCAAGGCTGGCTGATGCAGGATGTCCTCTGACTCCACGTTCTGTATTTCCCTGAGAAAGGAACCAGGGCCATCTAACCTGCCACTTGGCTGGCACATCAGGCAGTTTTCTGCATCCTTTGGATACAAACAATGTACAAAGCTCCATGTGCTCTCCTGGCTCTCATGGCAGGTTTTGAGGAGAGGTATTTGCACTGTTATAATTTTCCTGTGTTGTCTTTTAGGCAAGAACATAAAAAAACAAGAACATGTCACTGTCTCAGTGCAATGACCCCTGTATTCCATCACCTGTCCCCTGCAGTGACTACAGGAGATGGCATTTTGAGCTGACTCATGGACAGGGATCACCACCTGCTGTCCATTCTCCTGGCATTCCCTAAGCACCTACAGCTGTCATCTTGGGGCATTGGAGGGCACATCCATAGGGAATCAGAACCTTTTAGAAGTAGCAACAACTTTTACAACTGGAACAAGAATTTCAACCCTCCAGCCTGGCCCCTGTAAAGCGTGTGCCACTTCACACTGATTGCTTTGTGTTTTAATTGGAGCCCATTCTTTCCAAAAAGCCTGGCTTTGAAGATTCCCATGAAGGAGAACACTGGCATCTCCTGCTAAATTCTTCCAAAGAGTATTTATCTTCTAGCAACAACTAGCATTCTTTATCATATTTTCAGTCTAAAATATTTCCCGGCGTGAGCTTCTGACTTCAGAAAGTCATTGTGCTTTCCCTCACTGAGCTGGGGCAGTCTCTGCCATCACTGACTTTCTCCATGTGAAGACCCAGTTTTTACCCAAAACCTCCTCCACCAAACCCAATAGGCAGGTAGTGTTTCTTCTGCAAAGCACCTTTTCTGTCCAAGGTCAGGTCACACTTGAAGCTTCTCTGTGCATTTTCTCTACCTATTCCTCCTTCTCTTCTCTTCTCTTCTCTTCTCTTCTCTTCTCTTCTCTTCTCTTCTCTTCTCTTCTCTTCTCTTCTCTTCTCTAACCTGATCTGCTCCTCACAATCAGTGAGTACAGAAGCAAAGAGACGTCATGGTGCTCTGGTTATAAGCATGACCTGTCCCTCCTTTGGGTCTCCATTCCACATCTCCACTTCACTAGCAGGACAGATTTAACACCAGTGCAGCTACAAGGAAGCCAAAGCTGTCTGTGGGCATGGAGGAGAACCACGGATCTCCCTGAAAAATGCAGGGAGGTACTTCCTCCTTTCATTTTTTTGGGAGACTACAGTAATGGGAGGTGAGAACATAAGCAAATTCTTTTTCTCTTATTTAATAATAATCTGTCTTTTTTCAAAAAGCAAGGTGTTGTCAGAAGTTGTTTGCTTTACCAAAGTTCTATATCTGTGGTGAATTATTTTGTCAAATAGGTTTTCAGAAATCCATTTTGACTTCATTCACCAATATAAGCAATAACTACACTGGAACTGTACGCATGCTTTAAGCAGAAACTGATTTGAAATGTCTCAACACTTTTTTTTTTCTCAGAAGAACAGCTTTCATTGGGCAAGAACTATCAAAAGCAACCTTTTAAGCAGTTAAATAACACGCCAATTAAGATCTCAGTGATAAATGCCACAGACAATCTTACAAAACTTGGGAGAAAATAGAATTTGCTGAACTGTAACCAATTTTGCAATTCTGAGGTTCTTCCCAGTGTTTCCCGAGTGCTGCCTTTCTGTTCCCTCTGGACAACTCACCTTCAACTGTGTGTGGTCATTGCCCTCAGAGCTGCTTTGCAATGCTACAGTCCAACACCATCATTGGAATAACTGGGGATGCCTGCTGCCATTTTTTTACACACTTGGGCTACATCTCCCCCATCTGTCACAGAGCAAAAGTAATTTCTGCACCCCCTGGCCACCTGCAGAGCATCGTCACTGCACAGCTGCTGAGCTCTCTTCCCTGTTAATCTTCCCTTCAGCAGAGACTTACATTTCTCGCTGGTATTGGAGGGCACTGGTGTGGCAAGATGTGTTTTTCTTTTATTCCTTTCAAAGCCACACTTCCTATATTAATATTAGCACTACATGAGTTTTTTAGTTGTTGGGTCAAGAGGGAAATTCTTCATTTCTCCTAGGGCTACATCTGCTGCCGAGGGAAAAATGTTGCTGCTTCTGCCGTCTTAATTTTGTCCTTGCACATGGCTGCATTAGGTATTCTCTGCCTTCCTCTGCTCGCTTATTAACAGAGGAGTTTATGGCAATATCTCATGCCACTTCTCTGAAAATGTTATACCCGAGAGAGCATCTCCTTTAACTCTCACCAGCATGCCAGCAGCTCAATAAAGGCACTTCACATTTTCATGCTGTTACTAGATAAAGTAACTGCCATCATTTCCTATTCATAGTGGTTGCCTGGTGCCCAAATTACCATAAAGACCTATTGCTCTCAGTTGCCAGCCTAACAGTGCCCACCGGAGACTTCTGCTGCCCCAGGCCATACCAGCTGGGTGGATGGACCATATCTGCCTCCTGGAGCCTGAAGTGATGGATAGATGGAGGAGACTCCTTCTCCTGCTGGCAGCACAAGCAGCAGCTTGTTCAGAGGCAGCCTCTTACTCTGAGGAGTTTTTAGGGATGGGGAGCTTTTCCATGGTTGGAGGCCTGCCTGAGATTCTATATCTGCCTCTCTCTTTGCTCCCAGAGCCCTGCTGAACCAAGGGGAAGTGGCAGTCAGCAATGCAGGTTGGGGACAGGGCAGCTGATGCCTTTTAATCTCTTCAGTGTGCTCTCAGCATCGGTGCTGGTGTGTAATCAAGATGTTGAGGGCCTCCCTAGGAGCTTGCCAGAGTCCCCCAGTGGGCTTTTTTTTTTTTTTTTTTCCAGTCCAACTGCTGTAGAACAGATAAAGAGAGACATGCATGGGGACGTGAAAAGAACAGACAGGTAGCAGGAAGGAGACAGACTTGCTGTGCTCATGTCAAAGGGTGAGAAGATTTTTGGGGCTGTAGAGGAACCCCGAAGAACCAGGTACTGCTGCTCCTGTCTCCCCCACCAAGGAGAAGGGCATGCAGGAAAAGAGGTGGTGGCCTGCATACAAACGACTCAGCAAGAAAGAATGAAGGCTCTGCTCTTTGGTGGCACAAGAATTATAAATTATTCAGGCTGGGAATGGTTGGACAAGTGCCAAAATTTCAGACCCCTTTTCTAAATTTCAAACCTGAGTCTCTGGGACAGATTACAGAGGTATCTTCCCTTGTGTTCCTGCTGAGACTGGGGGCCACCTTCACTCCTGGAGGCTCTCACCAGCCCCTGCCATCTAAAGGATCACAGGTCCCACAGATGACCACTGGCCAAGAGGCACATGTAGCCTTTCCAAATCTGTATTTAGTCATTTGAAAAATGTGCCTGCCAAAGCCAGTGTTTCTGAGGCTTTGCTGCAAAGCTCAATTAGCTAATGGCACAGAGACTGTGGAGCAATGAGGATGAGAGGCAGTATTCAGTGCCAAGTGCTGTTAAGATGATTACCATGTCCCAGCATGTCACCAGAGGCTCCCACCCTGCATGAGCTGCACCCAGGAACAGCTTGCTTAGAATGTGTCCTTTCACATCTGCACAAGTACCAAAGGCAACCTGGCAGCTGGTGGCATTTTTCCAGCCTACAGGCAGCTTAGGTTGAGCCCACAGAGGTCAGAGGTGGTGCAGGGACTCATCTGCCCAGAAACTGTACACAAAAAAAGATGGTGAAGAAGAAGGGCCTCACCTGCAGGACCAAATCCTCTTCCTGGGCTCACATGAGGTGCTCCCCTGACACCAGTGACATTTGTAGACAGGTATCTGACGGCAAAATTTCACTCTTAGAGTATTTATTTCACCCTCAGGATAATCTCAGGAGGAAAAAACTGAGGCGGCTCCCCTGTGTTTCAATCCTCCAATAAACAAATTCTGGGGCTGTCTTTCAGCTCAACATAGCCTTGTGATTATGCTGAATGAAATGGAGATGAAGCAGACCAATGATTGCCATCACTGGGTATGCAGGGCAGTGAAAGCCACCCAGCTCCCTCTGGGCTGTGTTCTGCAGGGACTGTGTCTCCCTGTGCCTCTGGATTAGCATCTCATAAGTCAGACACAGGCTAAGGTGCCCAGATCCACACAGCCCATCTGGCCTTGGATAATGTGGCAAGTACCACAGAGAGAAATGCTGGGGTGGGTTTTCCAAATATGACCTCTTTTTGCCTCTTCTTTTCATCCCAGGTAGAAGAGTAATGCTGTGCCATGCTTTAGACTTCATGGCTGGAGTCATGGACAGGGCAAAGGATGTTGGTAAAGCAGTGAAGAGAGGCAGAAGGTGAGAGTTAGGGGGGCAGGAGTTTTGCCTATAAATAATTCACTTTCCTTGTGTGGTAGAAGGAGATGTATCTGGAGTTATTAACCCTGGTTATAAACCCTTAATTCACTATTTCTGTGGAGTAAGACAGCACAACTTCCCTTTGTGCTGGTTGGCACTCCCCAACCCAGAGTCCCTCTGGGCAGGTAATTCCTTACCATTATAGGCTTTCAACAGTGCTTGAAGTAAATTTAAAATATGTAGCACGGGAAATGACAACAACCAAATGAATACTTGCAGCCACATCACATTCTTGGTTTCCCTGGGGAGAGCAGTTTCAATACTGACAGTGTTGCCTGTTTGGGGGCACAGCCACATGACAGACCTTATTGCTTTTCTTCCTGTGTTTGTAAATTTAACTAAATTAATTTGATTTATATAGTCAATAAACAGGTGCCTCTGCCCTATGCTCTCAGACACAATTGTCAAGTGGACTGCTTCTGCAGCCGCTTCTCCACCAATAATAACAACAAATCTTTTAGTGGAAAATAATGCTTTTTAAGGAGCAATAGTCCTAATTGCATAATGTCTTGATGGTTGCTCTGTTTTCCAGAGAACAGCTAATGTTTTTCACAACAAGATCAGTTATCATCCCTGGGGATACAGCCACCTCCTTCCTGGAATGCTTTCCATGCTGGAGGACGCTCATTGAAACCAGGAGCAATATTGTCAGAGCAAATCCCAGCTGACACCACGCGTTCCTGGCTGTGATACAGCCAACTCCCAAGGGGCCAGCAGAGCCTGACCTTGGGCAGCCAGCAGAGACTAAGGCTGAAAGCTTCTGGCCTGGGATATAACTCTGCTGCTTTATGCTGGAGGGAAAATTCCCAGAGCCTGCTCTCCAAGGTTTTTCCAGCAAAGCGACTACTTCGAGTGAAATGTGAAAACATCCCTCTGCTGGCAGTAATAGCTGAGGGAGCCTTCCCTGTGTGATTTGTGTGCAGTTGCACTGGGACTAAAAGTCTCTGTGTTGATCGTCATGGCAAACCACACTCGGGCAGTAATTCAAGGCCTGATTTCCTTTCTTTGGGGGCTCAGTGTTTCAGCTGTTTTTCAGCATTTCTTACCAGGAATCTCAGCCCTCAGTAAAACTGGGCATCTGGATGGCTCAACACAAAACCCTAAAGCAAATTCTCAAGACCATCCTGACTATGTCTTCCCCTATTACTAGAAAATAAACAGCTCCTGCAGATCTCTTGCCAGTAATTAGCTAGTGGACCCCAAACTGCTCCTCCCCAGACCCTTCCACCACTGCCACTTTCCCACTGAGCTGTCATCCTCAATCAAGGAAAGCCCCAGTGAGCAGATGAGCCCTGACCTCTGGCCTCGAGGCCACCATGCTCTGGCTCAGGGAGTCTCAGGAGGCTTCCTTCCAGAATGCACATGGCTTTACATTTTAAATGGCAATTTAAAAACCATGATACAGCTAACACTGAAAACATGACTTGTTTGAAAGCAATCCCTCTCACACAGCATAACAATGGCATGCCTCAGGGTTTGCCTTTTTTTTTTTTTTTAAATGTAAAGATATCAAATGATCAGCTGACTCTCACTGTGTTATTTCACCTCTCCATATGAAGCAAGCCCATCAGACACATTTTTCTTAATTACTCAGCAATCCCACTGAGATTCATTTATCTCCAAGGTTAAAATATGCCAGGCATTTAAAGTATGAACCAAATGATTGTATTAAGTTTGTCAGAAGGAGTATCAGCCTTTTACAGGTGTAAACTTCCCTGTTTGAAGGATTCAGAAAGGTGGCTGTGATATATTCAATTCAATTATTTCTTTCAATGGCTTTATAAATGTCTTCTCTACTATCTACAAGCAGTGTACATCTCAATTGTATATGACATGTTTGTTTTTAACCAAAAGCAAATCAATAAAGGGACTCCACTTTTTTATTTAATGTCACTATTGGATGGCTGCACACAACCAAAAGCCCCACAAATATAAGTTGAATCATAAAAATCCAAACAGCTACTTAACAAAGCATAAAAAATATATTCCAAGCCTTTGTTTTCTTGGAATTAGGTTATAAACCATGCTCCTGCATCTGAAATGCAAAGTAGCAGAACTGGAGGATAAGGCACGAAGCATAATCTTCCTGGTGTGGTGGCTTTGAATCAAAGACCAAGAGGAGTCATCCTGCCTCAGAGAACACCAACTAGCCTTCCTGGCCCGTGGCCAATCATAAGAAAGGAGGACCTCGGGCAAATTGCTGTCTCAAAGTTCAGATTNAATTTTTTTTTTTTTTTATATCCCAATATCAATCATACCCTAAACCAGTGGGCAGCCTGGGAGTTGTCACCTTGTCTACATTTCTGCCGTGCCTGTGAGTGTGAGATGTTGCAGTGCAGAAGCACAAGTGGGACAAAGTCATGAGGGAGGACCTCACCGTTCTGGTGATCTTGGCTCCTGAATACATTCCCTTTTAGCAAAGAAAATAAGCACTCCTTTGTTCCTCTGAAACACCACTGGAGGAAGCTTGGCCACCCTGTGTCTCTTGGCATTTTGGTGCCTGGCTGAGCCTGCCTGGGGCTGAAGCCCTTCAGCAGAAGGGCAGAGGTACAGGCTTGGGGACAGTGTGGTCACATCCCCATGGCAAGATTTGGCATAGAGTGAGTCTGGGTGCTCCAGGGTGAGGCAGGGGTGGGAAGCATCCAAGGCACTCTAATGCCACATGCAAGGATACTCAGACCACACATGGGTGTCCTCAAGCCCCTGAGAAATCCAGCCTTTCCCAGCCTGTGCATCTTTCTCTATTACAGTCCCATTCATCTCCTACTGCCAGTCTTGGAGCAGTGATCTCTTGCGTCCTGTTGCTTGTCTGGAGGGACACCTCCATCCATGGGTGAGAGGGGCTTCTCTACCTCAAAGGCCAGGCCAAGGAAAGTGGGAGAGGAGGAACACAGCACCCAGATTAATTCACATTTAGCAGCTATTGCTGTATTACCAGTTTCCATCATGAGAAAAGTGAGCAAAAGAAAAGAATTTAAATGGCTTTTGTTTCTTGTACACCTGATTTTTCCACTGTTTGCAGATCACATCAATTAATTTCTCCTGAAGAAGTGAAAGTCCTTGTAGATGGTTTCCCAAGGCTTTGTGATTAATGTAATCGGAACCCTGATGGGTGTTGATTTGTGTTCGAATGTCAGTCTCATTTGCAGGTAACCTGGGAGAGATCCATTCCACTTCACTTTGCTGGGCTCTAGCACAATCAGATCTGTTCGAGATGCACTCTGTTACCAGCAGAGGTGCCCTCAGGGCACTACATCAATTTGCAAGTTCTCAGTCACTGCTGCCTCTTAACCCTCTGACCACCAGGATACTTGCATGTTGTAAGTTAAATAAACTGTATTCAGTGGCTGACTGGAGTAAACAGCAATTTCTTTAGCTAGTGGATCCTAATTCATCAGGTCTGAATAAGGTAGACAACATACCCTGGTAATATTGTCATTGCACATTGATATTTCAGCTGAGGATCTTTGTGCATCAGTGCAGGGGGTGGGTCGACAGTGGGTATGAGAGTGTCCCTCCGTGGATGGACTCAGGGCTAGAGTGACCCATTGCTGCCTACAGCAGAAGCCTGGGCAGGGCCTGGAGGTTTCCCTCATTTCAGTGCTCTACTCCCACTCCCAGATCCAGCCTTTTTCTGCTTCCTATAGTCAGAAGTAAATGAAGAATCTGTTAGTTCATTTTCCTCTGACACCAGAGCACCATGAAGTCCCATTGGTCTCTGAGACATTTAAATGATGTTTACAGCTTTCCAGAGGGCCTGAGCCAGGGAGCGCTGACCCTTTGACCACGCACGAATACTTCGACCATAGCACCACCCCTGTTGCAGGCAGAGAGGGAGAGGGGCATTTGGGTGGAAGGAGGCAAGACAAATGGAAATGAAACAGGGTAAGAAGGGAGCTAAGGCTTATGCGTGAATAGATCTGCCAGACTGGTGAAGAAAATTGTCCCTGATATTTTCTGGTGAAAAACCACTTTTGCACTCAATACACATTTTCAAGTACATGATTATTTTAATGATTTTTCATCCTCTGAAAAGTTTTGATTGCCAAGAAACTCCCAAATGTTTCCATTTTGTAACCTATGGGTTTCTCATGGAGAAACTTGAAAATCAGCACAGACAACAGAAGTCTCTAAATTCCATGGGGGAAAAAGACCCTCCTCAGCTCTGGCTGCAGCCTAGAACCAACCCTGCAGATAGTATTCAAGAACAACCTCCCATCCTATTTGCCCAATTCAGTGTCAAGGAAAACTTTTCCCTTGTTCAGGGCTGCAGAGCAGGCTTCCTCCTGCATCCTCTCAAGAGGGAGCAGTTGTTACAACACGAAGCAAAGGGAAGAGGGAATGACACCATGTCCTATGTAAAGGTCAGCCTTCTTCTGGACTCTTACAGAAAGTATTGAGTGAGCAGAGAAGTGGACTCCCCTTTGCAGCAGCTTTCAACCCATTTTTCTGCTTGAATTATATTTCAATGAAAGTTGGGTCAGGAAAAGCCCAGAAGAGAGTGGCAGTAAAACTGGGATGTGTAGCAAATGCCAACAAGAGAGTGTATTAAGAGGTTTTAAATGGGAAGCTTACACACAAAGTGTTTTAAATCCAATGGTAAATGAAAACCATGTTCCTTTCTGCCTTATTATTAAATCGTGTTGGATTAATTTGACATTAAGTGGTATTTCTGTCTCCTCTGCTGCACAGATGCATCATTTCCACAAAACACTGTGTTTCACTTGTGCAGCAACCAGCAGAGTGGGACCAGCTTCTGTTTGCATAGATAAGAAGTGGTTTCCTCTTCCCTACTGCTCTCATAGACTGTTTTTCTAGATACTATATGGGGGAAAAAAAAGAGAAGCCTGAAAAATGGGGATATTGAATGTTCAGATACAGCTTGGCTGCTTCTGTTCTTCCAAATAAAAATCTGATTATGTTGGAGAAATTTTCTGCTTGTGAAGATTGCAGTGTGTTGTTACCAGACAGAATTGTGATATTCTACCTTGGAGAATGCAACAATTAAGAGATGTCTCATTGGGACACATTTTCTCAGGTGCTCTGGGATGTCTTGGTATACAAAGAATGATGGGCCTCAGCTGCAGATAGAAATTGACATTCCTTAAGAAAGTTCACTTTTATTACAGCCACATTGAAGAGTGAAAGGAACAGCCCTGAGAGCTGTGTTGCTCCTTTGAAAGTGACCCTAGGACTTTAAACCAAAAGTCATGGGTTTTCTGCAAGATTTTCCACTGATCTCAGTCATTTGGACACTTTTCAATTATTCTGTTCTAGACCTCAAAGCTGAACTAAAAATAATAATAAAAAAGAAAGTTAAAATAGCAGCAATTCCTGGAAATTCTCCTGAGCTTTCTGGTACGGTCCTAGTAACATGTATCAGGAAGCAGAGAACGATTGCATAAAGCATCTGACATTGATTGAATATATAGATTGGTGGTGTCTCAACCCCTGTTTTAATCTTTCCATTACCTACGATATTTTTTACAGAGAAAGTCTTATTATTTAGAAAACAATTTCTTGCAGCCGTCAAATAGAGGAGAAGCTGCAGCGTCCTAATGGAAGGTAAATTACTGGTACTTTCACAGCCAGAGCCTCTCCTTGGTCTGATGGAAAAGTTAACCATTTAGCACCTCCTCTGTCTGAACACCACTCTCCACGAAGACGAATTTGGCAGAACTTGTCACAGTGTATTCCACACTGGGATAAGCTCCTCCACATTTGCTCTGAGGGGTATTCATTTCATGCCAAAGGGGACTAAATTTTTTAGCAATGGTGAAATCCCATATGAGGAGAACAACTTGCAGGATGGCCCCAGTGGCAGTGGCTGCAACCCCCAGCTGCCAGATGACCACTCAAATTCAGGTGGTCTGTCCCCACCTCTGTCCCCGGAAGTAAATGAGCAATCACACTTGAACACCAAAATCGGATTCCAGCCGAGGTGTCTAGGTGGGAAAGGCAATTCCTTTAATCCACTAAGCTACTTTAGTTCCCCGTCTTTATCTGAAACTCACAGACAGAAAGTGTCACTGGGAACTTGATGGACTGAACTACTCGATACAATCCGGGGTGCAAATTGGGGTTTCTTGCTTACCTTGTTTGAAAGGGAAATAGCAAAAAAAGAAAAAAAACAAAAACCAAAAAAGGACATTTTATTACAATACTCTACCGGGTGTTGGAGGCAACATTTTGGAACCAAATCCTCATCAGACAATCTGTTCAGGTCAAGAAAGCATCTCAGCATAGGATGGGAAGGACAGAGTGGTGTGGGGTGTTTAGTCTGAAAATGGCTGCAAGCCTGAAAGTCTGTCTGTGTTTAAAAGCCAAAAAAATTAAACACAAATGCTAAAAAATGTGGAGCTGGTTAAATCCATTTGACTTCCTGTAGACACTGTGCAACACGCTGATTTTCCTGACTCTCCCGGTTATTTGGTAAACCACAGAGGCTTCCCACACCTCCACCCTGAATCCAGCTGTCACAGATCCAATTTTAGGAGTGCACTGGCATCACAGCACTGGGATGGCTGCAAGCAGCATGATGCATAATGAAAGTCACTTTAGGCATCAGGCTTTTAAAGGTTCCCTGAGCCCTTATTGTTCTTAGATATTGGCATGGGAGAATTCCTCTAACAAGAGGGAATGCTAAAACTCACCTCTAGCTCTTCCTGTGGGTGGGCAGCAGATGTGAGGCTCAGGTGATCCCTCCCTCCAAACCGCACCCTTGTGTCATCTCAGCTCAAAATTTCCACATGAAAGTCACAGAGGGACTAAGGAGAATTTGGGAAAAGATGAACGGCTGGCTTTGAACAGAGCAGGGGGCTCTCAGCCGAAACTGCTTCAGCAGCACCCTGACCCCCGAGCCTTGGGATGTCACATTCCCACCCCAGGCCACTGCTCAAAGACATCTCAAAGCCTTGACTCAATGTCCCAAAGCCCTCCTTTCCTACTCCCATCACCAGTCAGCTTGACACAAAACTTAAAATGCTTCATTAACCTTCATGAGGTTATTAAAGGCAATAAAGTGGGGAACTCTGGGAAGACAAGGTTACTTCCAGTGCCACTAAAGCAGGGAGGGATGTAACAGCTGAACAACGTGTCCTCATAAGGCTTGGAAAGTCAAAGGCAGGGGCACCAGGAAGATTTGTTGTTATATTTGCCTTTTTTATACACTCAGGTATTTTATTCCATAAAGACTCCCTTCTATGTTTTGCTTTGACACTCTGACCCTATGCCAGGGCTCCCCATTTGTCCTCTTCACTCACAGGATCAGGAGATGGTTGCTCTTTGGTAGCTTCATCCTTGTATGTGTTTTACTGGGGAACAGCATTCTGCCCTTATACCCATCAAGTCCATTTCCAAACAGTGGTCATTATCCAGACGTTCCCTTCATCCATCTCTCCTTACTTCTTTTTCCATATACATGCAATCCTGGGGGCTTCTGTCCTACTAAATTTTCCCTCTTATTCCTTTTTCCTATGGAAACTGACATTTCTGAAGTTTCTTCTGAAGGCTCTTCTCTTACCTTCGGGTCAGATCTTTGTTCTTCCCTGGGGGATAGTTGCCATCCTAGGACACAGCAGAGGACACAGGACAGCGGTGCCCTGGAGAAGAGACCACAACCATTTGGAGAACAATTTCCTATTTGTGCAGCCCTGAGTCTGGCTCCAGACCTGAGGACAGTGCAGCTCTCCCTGTGTTTCTCTCATCATCCTTACAGGGGTCTCCAGCTGTTCCCTAACTCATGGCTGCTACAATCATCCCCTGAGATGTACCATAATTTAGAGGGAGTTCATTCCACAGCCCTTCCCAGGGGATGTGGGGCACTGCTGACTGATGGTTAATGGCAACAGCCATTACCCTGGGTGAGAACCAGGAGTAAATTGAAGGCCCCCTTGAAAACAGGGGAAACAGATGTTCGGAAGGCTCACACTCCTCATCATTAACTTCAGAATGTACATGCCTGATAATCCTTCATTTTATTGCCCAGCCTCATACTTAGTGTCAGGGGATCATGCAGGGATGCTTCATACATCAGTTCTGAAGGCCACAGCAGTGGTGGGAATGTACCCAAACAGGAGAGGGAAAAGGGAGCAGGGGACCACTGTTGCACTGTGGTTGGGCTGTGGTTGGAAACAAAGGAGTGTTCTGTGTGACTGAGAAAATGAAATATCAGGGTCTGAATGCAAAGAGGGAAAGGGGGAGACCTGTCCTGGACAAACAGATCTACTAGAGTTGAAGATTATCCTCAGCTGGATTCCTGATCATGGTGTTCAAATTTTAACAGTAAAAGGACACTGTATTTTTCACTTTAAAAGAATCTTGTAAAAGACAAGTCCCTGAATCCAATATGTCTTCATTGGGAGCTAGGTCTGTCCTGGAAAGAGAACTTTTTTCCTCTCTGTAGATTTTTACTACCCGATGAATAGAAATTTCTCAATATCTGTTCAGTAATTTTCTAAATCTTGCATTTCTTTTTTCAGACATTTGTTTGTACTCTTGTCACTTGCTTTTCCTTTTCATCTTTCCTCTCTTCCCAAGCATTGTCATTGTTCAGACCCAGCTGACAGTGGTTAAGATCACAGGTTAGGAAGTGGTGGTGAGCTGGAAGGGGATGAGGTTTTGCACTCTCTTGCACCTTATCACTTAGGCCCCCCACATTGAAACTCATGCTCACTTGGGATCTAACTCCTTCTGTACAGAAAAGATCCTGCAAGAATAACATGGATAAGGAGGTTTTACTGAGGACATATGGACACATGGACAATTTTGTGGGGCTGTGTCTAGAAGGTTCCTGCACTTACTGCAGCAGCTCAGTTTTCCTCCGCTGCAGAAAGAGAGACCTGGTATTGCTCATGGAAGAGGGTGCAAGAAGACACAGGATGAGGAATGGGTCCTGCAGTCCACAACATGAAGGAGTGACTTATTGGATCCCTATGCACAGCGGGAAACACTGGACCTTGATGCACAGCAGGAAGCAGCACTGCTGATAATATTGAAGCTGGATTTACAATGCAAAGGCTTAACTGGTGAGCTGTATTTCCATGCAAATGGATTTCTTATGAATGCATGTATGGAAAAACAGCAGCATGGATGAGTGGAGCAGAGCTGAGGCAGGCAGGCACATCCAACATGAGCAATTCACTGTGTTAGTTGGAAGACCAATGGAAACTTCTCTCATGTTGCCTTAATGTCTAGAGTTTTGCTTAATAGGCATAGAAAACATGCATATTTATTCTAACCTTTAGTGGTGCTGAACGAAGGTGGGTCAAATATATCTCTGAAGACAGCACGACCACAGCATTATTCCTCAGGGATCTGAGTAATACAAAGGCACCTCTAAGTTTTCCACTTAAGAGACCTCTGTATATCATCATGGACACTTGTCCACACTTGAAATGTGGCCATTTAATAACCATGAAGCAACTGGAAATGATAAATGAGAAAATGTCTGACTAGAGTAATATTAATTATTTGTAACAAAACCGATGTTTGCATTGCAGCCAATATGATGTTGTACGTGTAACATTAGCTTCGGTTACTGCATTAAAAAGTCAGCATGAAATGAGGGAGAGAAAAACATCTCTGGTTTGTGAACATGTGTTGTAGACAGTCATAAGTGAGTTATTACAGCCCTCATCCTGATGGTTAAAAAAGCACAGGAGTATGTTATTCTAATCACTCACCATTTATGAAATTCAGCTTAAACTGACCGAACAGAAACAATGTGCATGTGTACAGACTATTTTTGATTAGCAGCTAAGGGCCATTTCCAAAAAGACCACAGGCACAGAGAAGACTTTGCAGCTGTACCTACCATCAGGATAACGTCTTGGCTGGGAACAAACCTCCATTATCCTTGAGGAATAAAATATGCACAGTAATCAGGCAGGGGAGATGTCCAATGTACAGTTAATTTTGGCGAGGCATATTGATCATTTTGCAGTAGTAATAAAGTGAGGTAATATTTAGAGGTCTCCAAGGGTTTGCTAATCAAGAAGGTTTTGCCTTGGTGCTTCAATGTGATGCATTAGAGACAACATAGATGGCCTAGAGAAACATGTCCATGGACCACTAAGGGATGATCTCTGCTATGGCCACATTCCTGAAGTGCAAGACTCTTGTCAGTCATTAACTGCGCCTGGCAAAAGACCATGAAAGAAACCTGTGAGATGTCAAAGGCTGGTCAGAGAGGAGTCAGGTACACAAGGATTTCATCTCATCTAAGCACGCCCAGGCTTTGTCAAGGGGGTGTGTGCAGTATATTAAACATGAAGCCAGCAAGAATTCAGGCAAGATAAAACCCAAACATCAAAAATACAGGTATGCATGAATGCATTTTTGTCATATTGCCACTTTCAGGTTATAAATTCTCTGCCTAGTCCTTTTTGAGATAATTTCATACAGAACAAATGTAATCACACATTGAGTGAAATATTCGGCTCATGGGATGCAGGCACACACAGAGTCAACACCTCCGAGTGGGGAAGTAACTCTAGTGACAGACTGATATCCTTTCTGAATTACTAACATCAGACGTTCAAGGACAAACCATTCCTTTCCAACCTTTCTTTTTACAGAATCTTTCTCTTCTCCCAAAAGATGTAATGTGTATGTTAAAAGGGAGCTCAATGCAGTAGGTAACTTCCCGTGCAGGGAATTATAATGCCTTCCAAAACAAATGTTTAATATTAAGTATGGGCACCTTGCTCCATGGCTAAAACCTGAGCACTCACTGCTAAAAACGCTGTGAAGCACAAGGGCAATCTGGTCACTCTGCCTTTTACTGTGGCATCAAATTGTATCAAGCAGAGGGTTTATGCAGTCCATTAATATGAAGAGATTTTGGATCTTGTTTGTCTTTTTAGGATAAGCAGATGACATTAGAGTTTGCATCAGATTCTGCCTTCCTGATCAGCAGAACCTGCCTCCTTCAGATAAGTGTGACAAGTTTAATTTATGCCACAACAGAACAGCGATGAAAACCACTGAATCTAAATAAGATTTTTGACAAAGCTTTCTTACCAGAAGAGGAAAGAGCACAGTAATTCATACACGCACATACACTCAGTCATACATACACAGCTACTGAATCTTACAACATTATTAATGGAGATGTTTGGCTTTGTTATTTTTAATGCCTAAAATGTCTTCTTTGTTGGATGGCTAACTTTAATGTCATATTGGACTCAGATTTCCCCCCAAGGGAACTTGCAATCTGTACTAACAATCCAGTTCAACAGAGAGGCCCATTTAACACTCTTATTAGCTCAGTACAAAGATTAATTAAGCAATGATCTCTTCCAAACAGCTCCTCATCAGTGGTTAATAACATGTTTGTAAGTTTAACTTCCTAAGGCTAGATCTATGATGGAGAATGTTCTAGTGTGCTGGTTAACTGCTTTAGCAATTGTTAAAGGTTTTATTGTCAATGTAAATTGTACTTCAGGATTTGTAACATGAGCAGCGTTCATAACTTTTTATTTGGAAAAAAAAAAAAAAGTAAATTTAGCTATGTAGATAGACAGTCAGTCATTTAACCAGTGGGGGTCTAAGAGTCAATTAAAAGGAAAGCCATATTGAAGATAACTATATCTCTAAAATAGTCTTTGCAATATTCTTTACAATGTATTCTAAGACATGCCTAAGACTTCTGCTAGCTTTTAAAATGTTTTTGTTTACAATAGCTTTCTATTGCCATCTAATAACTCCTTTTCCAGCAAGCTTCTGTGCAGGTTGCCAGCCAGCACGTGCCAGCACTGGAGGTATGGAGCAGGCCAGTGGTGACAGCTAAGAAAAAAATTGGATCAGGCTATATATTGCTCTGTCCACCACTAATCCAGGTCAAAAGCTGCAAGAAATTTAATTTTGTAAGCCTGGAAAGAAACTTCCCCAGCTCTTGATCAATGAATCACAAAGCTACCCTAGTCTTAAAGAAGGAAGAGGAAAAAAACCCCAGCAATTCAAATTAATTTAGGGCTACATTGATTTCTCCTCCATTCCTTTATGGGTCCGTGTCAGCATTTATCAGATTAATGTCTGCAGATAAAATATTTCTTTTGTAGCTGTGGACCTTGTGCTTTTGTGTCGTGCTTAAAAACAGTGACATCACGTAAATCCTCCTAAAGATGCTGATTGCAAACATGCTTTGGATACCTCTGCCCACAGGCAGCCTGAGCTGTGACAGCCCCCTGGGGTCATGGCCAACATGTTGGTGCTTCTCACTGGGGCTGTGCCCTGCCAAGAGCAGCACACTCAGCCCGTGGTTCCTCCATGGCACCAAGACCACCACAGGGGCATCCCACAGGCTCAAGCATGATGGCAGTAACTCCACTGCCAGTGTCTCATGGCCAGACCAGACAAATTTCCCTCTGGAGACAGCAGTAAAAATATATATATGTATTCCAGTAACAATCAGTGACAAAAGCCAAGAAAACTCCTGCTCTTTAACTAATATTCCCTTTTGATACAGAAATCAATACCATGGTGATTAGGTACTTTCAGAGCAAGACAAAATATTTCTAAAGAAAAAAATAACCCCACGTGATAAATCCTCCTCTGCTGTTCTCAGGTGAAGAGCTGAAAACCAATTTCTACGGTTCAGAAGCAAGCAGGGAAGGAAAACATCTTTCCAGATATTGGATTTATCACTTCGGCAGTACATCAATTTTATCATGTCATTCTCTTCACACTTCACATTGGTTTATACAGGTGAAAATTAGAGCTGAATCTCCCATACATAAATGTGATATTTCCTTTCTATCCAGATGTGCATGGTTGAGCCGAGCCTAGAACTGATATATGCCTGTTGCCAGAAAAAAAGTCTGACTCTCAAACTCTCTCCTGTCACCTTATTTATTAACTACCCAATATATATTTTTAATAGGCTCCAGCAATTTAAGCAAAACCAGGCTGATTTATTCTCTAATTTAATTTGAACAAGATTAAATTGCTTTTCCTAAAACAATGCTGAAGTAGGACCCTAATTTGAGCATTTCCTTATGAACAGATCTCATGGTTCTGTAGCCCTCCCATGATGATATTTCAGTGTAAATGGTGATGCCATTGGTCCTATTTTGCAGGAAAATCTCTTGTGTCCATTCAAATCTGTACAACAAACAGAACAGCAGAACAACTCTGTTTTTCACCGGTTAAAATGTTTTAAAATCACTGTCCACCCGTCTATTTTTGGTTGTTTGTTTTGTTTGTTTTGTTTTATTTTGTTTTGTTTTAAGCTTCAGATCTGCTAAGGTTCCACGCTTCCACTTTGGCCAGAGGATGCCATGATTTACACCAAGGCGTCATCAGGCAGCACTCTCATTTTTCATATGTAGTTATGAATGCAGCATTAACTAGACCAAACAACAAGACAGGATTGTGCATCACACACTGCATGCACTTTAGACTCCACTGATGAATAGGCAAGGCCATATTCATAATTTGTGCACTAAGAAAGAAAAAAAGTAGGTGAGATTATAGCAATAAAAATGGAAATTAAAGGCATGAATACAGCAAATAGATTATGCTATCGTTCCAGAGCAGACAGTAGAGAAGTCACAGTTGCCCATTTATGTTTTGACAGTTCATGCATCAGATGAGATTTTCAAAGAGGGGTACCACTGTTTGGGGAAGCGGAGAACAGAAGACTTGCTGCTAAGTGTGGATTTAACAGTGCATTTATTATTTGCACAACTTGTTTTTGGGTAAGCTGGCAAAAAAACCCAACCCATTTCCCTAGAAGAAAAAAAAAAAAAAAAAAAAAAAAAAAAAAAAAACAATAAAANAAAAAAAAAAAAAAGAAAATCATATAATGAAGGGAAAATATCACAGTCAAGCATGTTATCTGTCAATTTCTCTCTCTCTAACAGTAGTTCTAACCAGACACCTCAAAGGAAAATTCAGAAGCCTTCAAACAGTCTCTTATTTTTCTAGAGTTAGACACAGCCTGCTCAGCATCTCCTACAGTTTCCAAGAGAGGAGCTGTTTAAGCCCCCACATATGACACCTTGAAAGAATCAAACATGCCCAGGGTGGTTCCCAAGTGCAGGAACATGTGTGAGTCTGAACTGAATGACTATGTGATGGAACCTGGCTCACCCCAACATGAATTTTTCCCAACCAAATGCCTTATGTGATTTGGCAGCTGGGTCAGGGACTTTTCCCCATAGGCAGCTATCCCATTTCAGGAGTTAGGACAGCTTGCTCACACAGAAACAAACTGCTGGATACCAGGAGCTCACAATGCCTGACAGTCTTCCCCACTGTGTAAAAGTTCATGTCATAGAAGCTGGTTTAGACACAGTCTTAGTTTACCTCCCAGAAACAGCTGTATATGCTCACAGTATGCTTAAACCTTTTTAAAAATTTTGTTAAGGTTTTAGCTTCTGCCACATCCTAACAGCTTGAACTCTAAACCTAATTAGGCACTGTAAGGAAAACAGGAATTACTGTTTCATTGTTCAATTCTTCTAGTCTTCAATTTTACTAAATATTGACTGAGCTTTGTCATAAGGAACAGAAAAAAAGTATCTCCCATGCTTCTTTTTCTGGACCAGTACTTCAGATAATTTAATAGTATCTACTGTTACTTCTTTCTCTTCTAAGGGCACAGTCCCATGAATTTTAATGTCATTGTCATAAGAACTTACATGCCTTCCCCAAGTTCTCACCTGCTTTGCAATAAATTTTCTTACATTAGAAACCTACTAATTGTACAGTTTCTACTTCTGCATACATACATTTTCTGTATATTTTTTTATTTTTGGCCTTACACATATCTCTCTACATCAGATTGAAGTTTTCTGTGAACTATAGGTTTCCTTCTGGCAACAATCCCACAAACTTGTGGCACTACAAGGTATAGACATTGAATCAATTTTCTGCTTCACTGTAATGTCAATATGGTGGGTTGACCCTGGTTGGACTCCAGATGCCCACCAAAGCCACTTGATTCACTTTCTTCAGCTGGACAGAGGAGAGAAAATATAAAGATAAGAACAGAGAGAGATCACTCACCAGTTACTGTCATGGGCAAACCAGAGTCAAGTTGGGAAAATTTTATTTATCTTATTATCAGAATAGAGTAATGAGAAATAAAACCCAAGTCTTAGAACACCTTTCCCGCATTTTTCCTTCCTTTACTCTTGAATTCTCTATCTCCCCACTGCAATGGCACTGATGAATAGAGGATGGGGGCTGTGGTCAGTTCATCACTTGTTGTCTCTGCTGCTGCTTCCTCCTCCTCCTCACACTCTTCCCCTGCTCCATCTGAGGTCCTCCTATGGAAGACAATCCTCTATGAATTTCTCCCTGAGAGCTTCCCATGGGATGCAGTTCTTCAAGAACTTCTCCAGTGTGGGTCCCCACAGGGTCACAAGTCCTGCAAGAAAGCCTGTTTCAGTGTGAGCTCCTCTCTGTACAGGACCAGAGGTGCTGCCAAGAGGCTGCTCCAGCATGGACTTCCCACAGGATCACAGCCTCCTTTGGGCATCCCTCGGCTCTAGTGTGGGTTCTTCCACGGGCTGCAGGTAGATCTCTGCATCTCCTTGGACCCCTGTGGGCTGCAGGGGCAGAGCTGCCTCACCACGGTCTGCACCAGGGGCTGCAGGGGAATCCCAGCTCTGGCTCCTGGAGCACCTCCCGCCACACTTTCTCCACTGACCTCAGTGTCTGCAGAGCTGTTTCTTTCATGTATTCTCACTCATCTCTCCATCTACAGCGGCACAAGCTTTTCCCTTCCCTTTCCTAACTCTGTTATCCAGAGGCACTGCCACTGTCACTGCTGGGCTCAGCCTTGGCCAGCAGAGGGTCAATCCTGAACCCGGCTGGCATTGGCTCTGCCGGACACGGGGGAAGCTTCTGGCAGCTTCTCACTGAACCCATCCCTGCAGCCCCCTGCAACCAAATCCATGCTGAGCAAACCAAATAAAGTCACTTTTGGACATCTTGATGCTGACTGGCAGAAGGACTTGAAATTAGCTAAATGAATGGGACACATGGCAGCAAACATATCTCTTTGGGTTTCCCTCCAGTTGTAACTGTGATTTGTGAATTTTCTCATCTTGCTTCTCAGTCAGCTCCTTCCCAAATCACAAATATGCAGGGAGGTCACCCACTGTGAGCTGTTTGTGATGAGATGTGATCAGTTAATCCACAATTTTACCTTCTGTTTCCTCGTTAATTTTAAATTCATGTCATTTCTTTATTCTTCACTCACTACAGCTTAATTTTTTTCTACTAACCTTGTGCAAGACATTTGCCAAGTCCTCTGAAGCCTCTTGCTAGCACATTTTCTGTGAGCATGCAAGGCACAGATGCAGGCATGATGTCTAAGGCAGCCAACTGCATGTTTTGTGCAGGCACAAACCACCTCTGCAACTCAGAAAGAAGGTAAATCTTGTGTGCACCTATTCAGATCTCAGTAGCCATCTCAAAAGTACACACGAGCAGTGTAGGCTCGGGGGTCTGTTCTTTTTCTGACCTTCAGTATTTTCTCCCCATGTCTCACTTTCTCAGTTTTTCAGAATTCATATTCCACGCTTCTCCTCATTTTCAGGGCTCTCTGAGTCTGTAGCTTCTGAAAGCACAGGGAAGCAGAGCAGGGCAGACCAGGTGAGAATCTGCTGGTAATAGAGAGAGTAGTAAAACCATTCCTCTGCCTGCTGGAAACACCCATCTAGAACCATGTCATAGCCGCACCGCACAGCCTGTCTTCAGAGCTATTTCACCACTGCTTCACCTAGCACACACTTAGCACACCTAGATCCTTCTGCCTCCATCACTCTGATGAGTGAGCCCTCAACTTCTAGGAGTATGAGGCCACACTCCCAGGCTGGAAACTACAACCTCTGCAACTCAAACTGTGCCCCATTTTTGTTACTCCCTTCCTCAAATACTTTGCAGGCAGTGCCCAAACACTCCTCATACCCATAATATATCCAACAAATTGAACCATTAAGTCAACGAGGAAGAACATTTTCCATTCCACCCAAAGCTGCGAGCTTTCTTAAAATCCTCCTCCAAAACCCGTTGCTTCAGTCTTCCCTTGATCAGGAGCTGCATGCTTGCAACCATCACAGCCCTTTCACACATGAACATGCGCTTAAAATCCAGCAGCACATTGCTCTACGCCTCAGCAACTTGTACAAACCTGTATTCTGACACTTCAGTCTTGATAGGTAATACCTCAGCTTCATCACTAAGGAAAGAAAGCAAGCCTGTGGTAGATGCATCCCCAGCAGTGAAAGCAGATATTAAGAAATTAGGCTTTTCCAGAAGATGTTTATCTCCCCCCTTTCATCAGTTGATCCCTGCTGATAGGGCAGAGGCAGTAATAGTGGCTGCTCAGTATGAAAATAGTCTTCTTCCATGAAACCCCAGGCATCTCGCCACTAAATACTGTTTTAGCACTTGTCTCTCCTACATGAATGGTCTCCTTTATAGAGTTTGATGGGACAAATTTTCAAATTTTCTGGAGGCTAGTTGTTGAAGAAACTCCTCACATCTTGTCACGTGGTCACATTGCTTTACTTGGTACTTTCGGACTGTGTTTAGAGCTTTTCTATTTTTTTTTTTTTTTTTTTACAATTTTTTTCCCATTATTAATTGCATCCAAATGCAAATTGCATCCAAAAACTTCTTGGACATCCACACTGCCCATAACCCCTTCCTCACTTTACAATGTTTGTGCTGTGAGGGTACCATAACTGTGGACCTCCAGTTGGTATTAAAACAAAGACTTGTACAGCAAAAACCACTGCTTTGTACAAGGACCCTTTAAAAAACAGACTTTGACTGCTATTTTAAAACAAGAGGTTCCTGAATTCTTTTAGCTGGTAGCAAATTTTGGAATTGAATACACAGGGTGTGTCCAGCTCCAGCCAGCCTGTTCCCTGCTGAAGGGCATCCCTTCAGCAGGAAAAGGAGAACACAACTGTGTCAAGGCAATCCAAATAAAAGCCTTAATCTGGCAAAATTGTTTAAACTCTGTCTTTTGAGTACTCTGTGCAGATGGCTCACTGTCAAAATCCCTATCTCCCTCCTCTAGCTGAAGCAGCAATAGCCCTAAAGTACTGTTTGGGATAATGAATGTGACACTACCCCAAGAAACAGGTCACAGTCTCATTTGTGTCTCGAGGCTCTAGAAATCTGCTCTGCCTGTGAATCCGTTCCGGCTGCAGGAGCTGGGCCCAGTGTTTTCCTAGGACACAAGGCTGGTTCACCCACCAGCACAGGCACAGCTCGTTGTTCTGCAGCGCCACGCGCCAGCAGCACCTCAGGGATGCTTAAAACTAATTTATCATCCAACTAGGCACAGCATGGGTTTAGCAGCAGAGAGGGCAGACATCTCTAATCTGGTTCAGGGACCGCTTTAAAGTCACTGCCACAGTTTAAAAGGATAAACTGAGTAGGGAGAGATGCTTCTCCATGTTTTCAGGCTTGAAACCAGAGCAAAAAAGAGCACCCAAGGCATGCATTTAGCCCCACAGCCATAAACATTACAGACTCTTGTATGTCCTCCTGAAGCCTTGCAAAATGTGAAATGGAGTAAAATCTCATTCTTTTTCCACACAAAATCAAGCTAGGAGAGAAATGGGGAGGAAGAAAAAGATGTGAGAAGACCTACCACAGAAATGATGATCAACACAGGGAAGGTGTGGAGGGTCCAAAGATGGGAGGTCGTAAAGCAAGGTCTGCAATTCAGACAAGTTTCATGCCTTTTTCTGAAATTGGGATGTGGGAAATCCTCCTTTTCTTAAAGCTATTGCAAAACTACCTGATGACAGTTTCTAACTTATATTCCCAGCAAACTAAATATTACTTTTCATTAAAATGATGAAGACCAAAATACTCATACACAGGAACTTCACACTTACCTGTACAGTAATTTCTGCCAGGTGAAGGGAAATGCTTGAAAAAAAAATCTTAGTACTTCCCACAGGAACACATATGTCTTCTGCCAGTAGTGTAACAGACTTCTTGCAAATTGAATTAAAGCAAAGGTATGTAAGAAGCAATTTCAACACTGTTCTTTGTATAATCCAAACAAATGATGGTACAGGTCAGCACTGGCTTTGACAGGACACTATCACTTCAGGAGATACTAATAGTGGTCCATCAGACCTACTTTATTTTGCATTTCCTAGGATAATGTGAAATATTCTTTTCCAAACTAAATGTATATATACACTTTGACTGTTCTACAGGAAGACAGTTTAATGCACAGCGTAATTAAATGCCACACCATTAATCTGTTTTGTGTACTGTGGCTGTTTCTAGCTATCAAACATTTTTATGTCTTTTAGAGACAGAGGTTAAAATCGGCTTTAACGTAATTGGTGGCAATGATCTAATACTTTCAGCTTAAGAGCAGCATTATTGTAGCTATAAAACAGGTGAGAACACATTTAAATGCTGAATAGAATTGGTTTGTTAACTTTTGCTCAGATACTAGTGTTGAAGACACGTTATTTTTCATAAGTGTATATAAAATCATCAATGACATCAAAAATAATAGTTAGCAAGCTAAAAATGTCCAGCAAGTAAAAACCATAAAATTTTGTCTGAGTCACACAGTTTAGTAATAATTAAAAAAAAAAGGTGGAAATTTCTCACATCATTTATATTTGATATGAGTACTATACACTGCTCTGTGGGCACTTAATAGAACTAAAAACAGAAATAAAAACTTCCTCATGTCTTCTTCAACAATTCTTTAAATGTAGTGTAAGAACATTTTACTGAATCCTTAGGTGTTACAGAAAGCATTATAGTAAGAAGTCTCTGTGTTTGAACTGCATTGCTGCTCATAGTCAGGCTTTTGCCTGAAGCCAGTACAACCATCAGCAATCACAACAGATGTGAGACAGAACTGCTGTTAGCACACTCAACATCCCACCACAGTGTGCTGGTTCCATGTGGAGAAAAAGGATAAGAAACTGATATAAACCAACTTGTCAAAAAATGTAGTGGTTCCTAACTAATTTTCAACCTGAGGGAGAAAAATGAAAGCAAGTTGCTCTGCAGCAACCCAGTATCAAGGCATAGCTATGGATTTTTGGATTTTTCTTCGATCCTCTATGAGCAGAATTCAAAGAAACGGTTCAAGTTTAAAGCCAGGAAAGTACAGAGGTGTATACAGACACTTAGTCTGAGGTTTATAGGTCTTGGCTTCATACCGAGGACAACATAAACTACCTGAAAATACCTTACTGGTATGATCCAAAGATCCCTCACCAATTTTGTAATAAAACAATTCTTAAAAAATTGAGCCCAGGCTTGTCAAGTCCCCAGCATGCCTCTGAAATTTTAATAACCAGGAAAAACATCATTGGTCACTGCCTCTACTGCTAACATACAAAACCTCCTGAAACTCCGCAACTGTGAAACAGCCTCAGGCTGCTGTATGGGATTGATCTGTCCTGCTAATTAACAGAATATAAAATTAGTCACAGAACATCCTGAGATGGAAGGGACCCTCAGGTACCACCATCAAAGTTAAAAAAAAACTTCACAGAACACCCAGGAATCACATCAGGTGCCTGAAAACCTTGTCCAAATATTTCTTGAACTCCATCAGGCTTGGTGCTGTGACCACACTTGCCTGGAGAGCCTGTTCCAGTGCCAAACTACCTTCTGGGTGAACAACCTTTTTCTGATAACTAACCTAAACCTCCCATCTCGGCTTCATACTGTTTCTCCTAGTCCTGTCAATGGTCATCAGAGAGATCAGAGCCCGCCCCTCCTCTTCTTCTCCTTAAGAGGATGTTGAAGACCACAATGAGGTCTCCACTCTCCACCAGGCAAAACGGACCAAGTGACCTCAGCTGCTCCTCCTATGGCATCCCTTCAAGGCCCTTCACTATCCTCACTGCCCTCCTTTTGGACAATCTCTAACAGTTAAATGTCTATATTGTGTCATCCAAAACTGCACACAGCACTCGAGGTGAGGCTGCCCCAGCTCAGAGCAGAGCAGGACAATCCCCTCCCTTGCCCGGCTGGCCATGCTGTGCCTGGTGCACCCCAGGACAGGGTTGGCCCAGCTGGCTGCCAGGGCACAGTGACTCAGATTCAGCTTGCCATCGGGCAGGTCTCCCAGGCCCCTTTCCACAGAGCTGCTCTCCAGCCTCTCAATCCCCAGTTTGTCC
>VWZN01005607.1:0-29475 GCA_013396955.1 Regulus satrapa | reverse complement strand
CAGTTTGTCCATACATCCAGGGTTGCCCATCCTGGGTGCAGAATCCAGCACTTGCCCCTGTTGACCCCCATATGGGTGGTGATAGCCCATTTCTAATTTATTGAGGTTTCTCTTTAGGGACCCCCTGCCTTCCAGGAAATCAAGAGCTCCTCCCAATCTAGTATTGCTGGAAAGCTTACTTAACCCTTAATGAAGCTGATGAAGAGCACAGGGTTGAGGATGGAGCCCTGTGGAACCCCACTAGTGACAGGTTCCCAGTCTGATGTCACCCCATTCCCTACAACCCTGTGTACCTGACCCATGAGCCAGCTGCTCACCCATTGCATGATGTGCATATCCAGCTGTGTGCTGGATATCCTTTTTGTCCAGAAGGATATTTGAGTGACAGTATCAAAAACCTTACTGAAGTCCAAGATTAAATCAACTGGCTTCCCTTGATCAATGAGGTGGGTTACCTTGTTGTAAAAGGAAATCAGGTTTAAAAAGCAGGCTCCCGCACAGGGAGTTCAAAGCCCTGCTGGCTGTGACCAATGACTGTGCTGTTCTTCAGGTGTAAGCACTGTTAGTCCTTTTTGAAAGCAGCTAGCATTTCCAAAATGCAGTTAAGTCTCATAAAGACACCTAAAACTGGTCATAAATAATTTATTGAACTTTTTGTTTTGTTTCTTGTTTGTTTGTGGTTTCGGGGGGGTGTGTGGGGGGGTGTGTGCTTGTTTCTTTGTTTTCTTTTTTTTAACTTCCTCTTCAATCAACAAGAAAGGGAGCCTTAACTAGGCTAGGTTTTTTTGTCCAGAAATTACATTAAAGGAAACCCATGTTAAAGATGGAAAAGAGCTAGAGTTTGATCCAAATCCACACCAGAGGCTACTGTGGTAAGGAAGGGATTTGGAAAAAAGAAGACTCACAGCTATTTAACAAATTTCAGAAGCATACTTGAGGGACCAAGGTGGTGCCAAGGTGGTGGTGGAAATACCCATTCATAATAAGGAAAAAAATACACAGACAGTTTTCCTCAGTTTAATATCAGTTGATGTTATAAACTGCTAAACCCAGACATCTTCACATTATTACACCTGATGCACCATAAAACAGGTTTATGTTACAGTGTAAGGTTCAATATTACAAAAGTTGCAGAGACCTCTTCACAGAAGTCTTAATTTTCCATTCCTATTCACATCTAAACACAATATTCTTAACTGTATACAAAGGGATTATTTCCTCCCATCTTCTAGAGCCGCTTTACAACCACCAGTTCTAAACAGCAATATCAACATTGGTAGTGAGAAATCAATTCAAAATCAAGGAAGTGCCACTGCAGCCATCTCCTCAAGTCACACACACTTCCTGCTGGAGAGCTGGCTGTGGAATTTTGCTGTCCTCTGCCTTTTCCTGCCCGGGAACTTGGCACACAGTCTTTCGTTTGAATAACCGTAGACTCAACCGTAACAAGTCGCTGTCCATTGCTGCAGAATTTGTGTAAGTTTGTTTTGTTGCACCCTGTTGAAATTGGAAATGGAATTTTATAAAAGGAAGAACTGAAAACAATGTCTTTTAACATGCAAGCTGGGAAATTAATCTCAAGTACTCTCAGTAATTAGAGGTTTAATCATACTAATCAAACTGCTATAGCAAAGACATGGAGAATTAATGATTTTTTTTTTGGTAGCATACAAAATCATTAAACCTACTGCATAAGTTTTAATTTTAACTTGGATTCTTATAATTTTTATAAAAGCACATGGAATTTTAAGCAGGAACGTTATTCAACAGTTACCTTTGAAATTATACTTTAGCTAATTACTTTTATTATGTATTCTCTAAATATAGAAAATGTATCTCCGGAATTTAAACACCAAAATCACAAGAAACAGGACCTAGCTCTAGTGTCAAACTTAAATTAATCTCTCATTCCACATAAAAAATAATAAATCTCTCATTCCACCCTACAACCTCTCTAAATAAAAGTCGGTTTATTATTTAAAAGAACCAGATCTGCTTCAGAACAACACAAAAATTATCTCCCAAGAGAAAAGCTCTGCTTAGGGGGCATCCCACACCTTGACCCAGCACTGCAAACACAGACCACTTGCCTTTTCATTCTTCATGAGCTGCTTGCGAATTGCAGAATCCCTGCGGAAGCACAGCGCTTTGCAGCAAGGACCCAGATTGCTGAGAAGACCTGCTCTCTCTTCTTTTCGCCGAAGTGCAGCCATGTTCAGTGCTCCCAGTTCGTGTTCAAAGAGGTTTTCTGCATCTAGAAAGAGTTGAGATTTGCAGAGATCAATACATACATGGTATTTCTGAACAGCAATGTACAGTCGTGTGAAGTTTCTTAGCATTTTACTATTTGTATTTCTGCCTTCTGAACAATATCAAGGTTTGGAAAAAAGAGTATTTGAGTTTATAAAATAAAATTAATAAATCCTTCACCATTCAAAGGGATGGATGGATACCCTTGTATTTAGTTTCAACAGTGGAAAGTAATATGGAGACAGCAATCACTGGGAAGCCTAAAAATCAAGTGACAGCTTTGGACAGGATATGATTTACGATCAGACGAGTGACAGACAAAAGGTGTTTGTTTACCACCTGCATTAATCATAAAGCAGCTCAAGTTTCACTTCTTTGCAAGACATCAGGTAACTGTGCCTGTGTCAACGTTGTTTTTGTACAGCTATGAAGAAGTGAAATACAACTATCTAGAATAATTTTTTCACTTATGGTGGATGAACCTGGAGAATAAGTCAGCAGCTGCAATGAGCTACCACTTCCTACTGGCTCACCTAAAGCATTTAACAGAACTCAAGGATGACTACTTCAACACATTTACCAGGAGAAACAGTGTGAAGAAAAACACCTTTAGAAAAGATGGATGCTGAGGTGAATCCTGTTTTGCAACAATTATGTTTCTATGAAATGGAAAGACAAAAAGAGCGCACGGGGCTGGACCAGACCTCATTGATTTATAGCCCTTTTACAATAAAAAGGAAGACTATCATGTAACAGAAAAAAAAGCTGGAAAGCTATGTGGCCGAGTCTAATCCAGCTGCCTCTATATAGTAAAGCTGGATGCTCAGCAGAGAATTTAACACCTCACTCGAGATGTGAAGAATCCTGGAGAAAATACAGCATTTAAAAGCAAAGACTGCTCCAGCAGTTTGGCAGTATGAACACAAAAGAGGACAAAGATGCATTTTTTAAACTACTCAGAACTGGATGAAACTCGATAGTTTTTAAACAAGGTGAAAAGAAACAAGAAAGTTACATGAAATGAAGGGCAGGTTAAAGAGAACTGCACTGAAGTCAAAGACAACCTCAGTGGACAATCAAAAAATGGAAATAAGTGACAAGACACAAAAAGGCCACTTCTAAGGTAACATGGACAGCTTGCAGAGTCTTCTCAGGTGCCAGATGCTTGCTGAGCATATCTGGCAAGTAAGCATGTCCATATCCTTAGAGGAACAACTGCATATAATAGAGGGCAAGTCAGCTCAAAATCTCAATACCACCACATACTATATATTTTAGAAAGAAAAAATAATTTAAAGATTACACCCTGAAATAAAGTATATTTTCCCTACTTTCTGCTTTTAATAGTATTACTAGAAATATTTTGATTTGTTCCTTAACAGGCACAAAAATGGCAACACCAACCTCGGGAATAACTCAGGGAGACAAATTATACTAACATGAAGTCCAGAGTGAAAATGCTACTTTGTAACTGTTACACACACTGAGCATATCTAGCTCAGATTAATTCAGTTTCCAGGCCCCGTATCTGTGTCTCTCTTTAGAATACATGTGCTGTGGCTCTGTCATCTCTATAAAGAGAACATTCCCCTGGCAGATTGCAGAGGAAGTGCATACACTTGAAAACCTACTGCTAGTGTAGGAACTCTGACGTGTAAGAGACTGCACACATACACCAAAGGGAAATCAAGAGAGGCACTTCAGATCCCCTGTCCTCTCCAGAGCAAGCTTCTGCTGAATCCAAGTGTACTCAAGACAGTCCAGCGGCAGTGCTGGAGAGCCTTCTATTATCACTAAGGACTTTATTTCTAGGGAAGCATGCAAGGATTGCTGAGATTATTTCAGGTATCATTTTAAACAGCCAGGTGAAGTGATCCTGCACAGTTGCTATTGCAAGGAATACCTGGTAAGAATTGTTGAAGCATACAGCAAAATTAAAGCTTACAGGGAGACACAGTTCATACCTTCACTATATGAGTTTGTACACTCAGGAAGACTCAGTATTTTATTTGACTAAAAAAATAAAGAAAAAAAAAAGAAAAAGAAGGAGCAGTAGGCTTACAATAAATTTATAAGATTTAAATGTCTCAACCAAACAGTGACATTGGTGGAGATCAGCACAGCTAAAAGAAGTTCATGAGCTCTGCAGATACTATTATTTATAAGCCATAATTTTCCAACATTTAGATCCTGCAATCATTTGCAGAGAGGTCTTACATAAAGCAAATATTTCACAGCCCCAAAAGAACCATTCTGCCATGCAAGTTGTTGCAAGCATCTCAACTGGTTCCTGGGATGTGAAAGAGAAAAATTAGTACTCTTTCTGAAGGAAAAGCCCTGCTAACACTCGGGACGGTAGTAAACAGCCCAAGTACAATTGATGCCAATCTATTTATCAAGCATGTTTTATGACATACACTTTGTCCAAATTCCAAAGCTGTAAATTATTGTATTCTCCACATTTAGTAAAGGTATAATATACATATTTCACTAACTGCCTTAATTCTGATCCAAAACCTCTATCTATGAATTCTAGAAAGGATCATTCGAATGAAAAGAAGAAATCTTACTTCTTTCTTGAACTACTACTACTAGTTCACTGGGAAAGATATTTAGCTCCCGAAGAAACTAATAGACTAGGCTAGGAAAGCATGAATGGTCTCACAAAAAGAATATTGCACTAAGATAAAACCAATGTTGTTTTGTTTATTAGTCCAGACCTCCTCACCATTCCTGGAATGAAAACACTAATCTGACTAACATGCTGCTGTATCACATTTCTGTAATTTTCACACAATACTCGTTGTACACTTTCTGTGGTCTTTGAAACCTAGAATAATGAACTAAATGCACATTTCATAAGGATTTTTTCACTACACACAAAAGACAGTTTAATTCCTGCAGAAATTACCTTTAGGTTTTTCTAACGTTCTCTGGCATGTCTCTTTTATTTTGGTGAAGAGCTCTGGTCCTGCCAATCGCTTGGAAATGCCAACTCTCAACATAACAGCACCTGGTGTGAATTTCAAGAGTGCAGCCCCAGGCTCACGTGGTTCTTTTGGCTGTTTTGGCATAAGGCTGGACCAATCTACATCTATAACATCCACTGGATCTGCGAAAACATTGACAGAAAATGAGTTATCACATCACCACCCCTTACCACAGCTGATTAATTCTGCACGCTGTGCATATGGCTGTCTCCTGAAAGCACTATATATATTAGATGAATGTTGTTCTCCAGTCCTCTTGGACCCTTCAGGTAAAAATGTCAAAACTCACTTGGATGGGTGGAAAACAGAAGAATTAAAATTTAAAAAAAAAGAAATAAAAAGCTACATGGATTAAAAAAAAAACCCAACCCATGCCTAATACACTACTTTATTTTCATTGCGATCCCTTTGTAAAAGGTTGCTCAGATCCTGCTTAGCCAGCAGGTTTGTACATATTACTTATGCATTCAGAAAAGTCACAGTACAATTGAACATGCTAAAATGGATTCAAATTAAATGCTCAGAAAGCTAGTTCACACAGCCCAGATTACCCAACTGAACTTAGGATAATTAGGCAATTCCTTTCTTCCCAATGCACTTGGAAAGCATTCAAACACAGAATCTGCTCACAGACTGCACTCCTAATTCAGAAATACAGACAACATGATACCAGCACTATATGCACACTGATCTAATCTTTATATTCAAGTAATCACAAAGGGGGGTTGATATACTTTTACCAGGCATCTTCTCATCCTCCTGTTGATCCTCACGCTTTTCAGCATCACCTGCCAGAATTTCATCCAGTTCATCATCACTGATGGGCTCGTATTCTCCAGCACCAGACCCCAGTGACTGCACATCATTAGTCTTTGTTTCATCCTCTCCTCCTACAGAGACAGATACATACTGTAGCTTTAAAACTATCATGTTTGTTTTCTAAACATGCTGGACACTGCCTGAAGACAAAAAGCTTTAGCAAACTGAACTGTTAGCTTTTAAGATCAAGTATATTCAACACAAAAACTGGTATTAATCCACAGAAACAGTGAAGTTGTTCCTCCCATACACAATGTGGCAGTTTGAATTTTACATACACTGGTCAATTTTTTGGTGCAGTATTAGTCAAACTGCTCAGAGAAGGCCATTTTCACAACATACATGTTGATTATCTGATATCTGACATGTAGTTGGTAATAATAAATAGTTTATAAAAATGTAAGTTAGTGCCACAAAGTCTTTCAGATGCTTTAACACATTAATCTAAAATCAGAATTATAACAAAACTCCAAAATATAAAAAGGTAACAGGTATCCCAAATGAAACAATTATGTACAGAATTTTAGACTCTTCGGAGCAATCATGAGAAGAGCTTTCAGAAAATCATGTCAAACTTCTTTCTTTCTTCTATCCATCCACATACTATCTGCACACACAAATACGTGTGCTGTATGTAGAAACATATTCCTTAGGTCCTGTGAACACAAGACACTCAAACACTGAATTCTGCAGTTCACAAAAGGGACATCCTCCCACCTCCAAGACTGAAAAATCTGACTCAAGCAATTGAAAATTCCATTGCTCTAAACTCAGGCTTTATTAGTGCTCTCCACCATGGGTACTAGCAATAAGTTGTGCCACACAAAACTGTACAAAATTTACAGGGATCCTCCTCTGGATTATTATTCTGATACCTTCCAGCTCCCCTAGCCAGAGTGAAATTGCTTCCATTATAAGCTTTACCCCTGTTCTTTGGGGTTTTTTTAAGCTTGTCTTTGCGGGGGAAGAAAAAGGAGCCACCTCAACTAACCTAAAAATCAGCAAGGAAAAAGCAAGTACAAGACAAGCCAGCAGAGCATAAACAAACTACGCAGACCATCTGGCAATGCTTTGGAGGAAGCATATAGCATGTGAGGCATTATTTAAGCCCACTCCTAAAGCAAACACATTAGGTTTCAAAACATTAAGATAATTTAATAATATCCTGACATATTCTGTTAACACAATATACAACAGAATTTGCCCAAGCAAATATCTTTTTCCTTTTTAGAAAGGACAATAAGGTGATCTGCACTAGATCTCATTTTGTGTCCTACAACTTTAAATATTCACTGCCTGTAAGATCCATCTGCTACAGTCACACTGATGCACCAGATACACTAATTCACCAGTTCTACAGGCCTGGACCCATTAAAATTTACTGCATTAAGAAGTTTAAAATAATACAATTAATATTTTTCAATATATAATTAAAAAAAATACTTTATATTTTGAATTTCTAGTAAAAAATTAATAATTTCTAGACTAGTACACTAGTACTTTTATATTAAATCTGCATTAAAAACTCAACACACTCATCAGCTGAATGGAGCAATGTAAAGAGGAGTTCCAAAGTAATGAAAGACAATGAAGTATACTAAACCTAATAAAATCATAACCATGCTATATAGAGTACACTTTAATAAAATTGAATGCCATCTAATATTTGACAAAATAGATTTTCCTAAAAAAATTAAGAAATCCTAAATATACAATAACTGCAGATGATGACAGGCAGAGAATTTAGAACATAACCTTTGAAAAACAGAGGGAAGAATACACATTAGAACAAGAAAGGCCAGACCTAAGAACACATTTAACAGGTACAGTGCATATGGTTAGAGGCGCCCTCATGGCAACACATAATGTACCCAAGAATGACCTCTCATTATCTCTTTTCTCAAGTTATCATAGGGTACTCTCATATTTATTGCACCATGCTTTTCCTCTAGTTTAAAAGTAGTTAATTCTGTCTATTGTAGCAAGAGCAGGCTTTTCCAGGCTCACTTCAAATACTGTCTTTGTCAAGTGCTTCCACTCCACAGATAATCTCCTTAAATGAAACTTTCTCAATAGGATATCTCAAGGCTAAAGACCACTTGAGAGTAATCAGGTAAGAGATGTAAGTATTAAATATTCCTCACCACCTTCTTGAGACAACATTTGATTTAGCTGCCCAAATTAACAACGAACACTGCAGGTAATTCTTACTAAGAATGCCAAACACAATGAGCATAACCGTAACATACACCAGTTACTCTGGATTTAGACTAATTTATTTTATTTTGTTCGTATAAAAGCTCTTTCCAACTCCCTATTCTTGCAAAGCTCAAGCTTCCAATCCACGTGACAAACTGTTAAGTTACCTGGCCAGTGTTTGCCCCTTACTGACTTTATCAATTCTAAGCACACTTCCCACAGTACGATTAGCGCCAGCAAAATGAAGCTGCATTTTCAGCTGATATTACTGAGATCACCTCAGATAAGGTTAGATCGGGAAAGATGTAGAAGATTACCTCAGGAAACCTATTTTTGGACTCCCATGCCAAGCCATACATGTATTTCACCTACTAATCAGACAAATAATTCTATGATAACTGGGCTCTGGCAGAAAAAAACCTCAAGAAACATTTACAAGTCCACACTTTTTTTTGTCCCCACTCATTACCTGTCACTCCCAAAATAAGAAATAGATCTTACAATGATATAACAAGGCACTCAAATGTTGGTGTTCTCTTTTAGTACACTGCCTATTCAGAAACATTTCATTTTGATGAAATTATCTCAGATAATTTATGCTTCTTTGCCTCGAGACTTCTCAAGAAATTAAGAAACAGCACTAACACAATTAACAATAAGGAAGATGCTCATCAGATTTCTCTCATTGTCTGCTTTCACAGCAGAAAAGCTGAAGCCAATAAGCCTTTCACTAGAAAATTATTCCAATATAGCTAAGTTCAGCACTATGCTAAAAGAGAAAGAATAAAATATTTGTTAGTCCAGGTTTTTTCCCAGAATAGCTCACCTTCTAAACTCTCTACCTTTTCAGCCTCATTTCCATCTTCAAAGCCTTGCAAAGGTGCTAAATCTTTGTCTGTTTTTTCCTTCTCTGAAGCTGCAGAGTCCCGGCAAACACCATCAAATTCCTTTTCGTGATCTCTGTCCAGTTTTGTTTCACTGTGCTTTGCTGATTCCTTCTGAGAGGAGATGTCAAGAGTTCTGTCTCTCTCTCTTTCCGCGGTATCAGGCAGCTGTCGGTCTCTCTCTCTCTCCAGCTCCCGCCTTTTCTCCCTGTCCCTCTCTCGCTCCCTGAGTCTCTCTCGCTCCCGGCTCCTTGGCCAGTCTTTGTCCACATCCCGGTCCCAGTCCCGCTGTCTCCCCTCTCTCCTGTCTCTCTCTCGCTCTCGATCATGTTCGTGGCGATCTCGCTCCTGGAGCCTCTCCCTGCTATCAAAGGACCCGGATCTGGAGTGAACCTGACGATCTGACTCAGGGGAACTTCTTCTTGAACTGTGGCTTCTTGAATCTTGACGATCTAGGTAAAAGTTCATATAGATAAGCATGACTGTGACACATAAATGTAATACCATTTTACTAGACCAAAGCATTTTCAAGATTTGCAGATGAAAATATAGTTCTCAAAAGCCTTTCAGATTACCTTAGAAAATTTAACCTTACTTAAAAACATGAGATAGCTTTTCCAACTTCCAAAAAAGAATTTTAGTGGCTACTTTCTACTATGAGAGAAACCAACTGAAGGTATACAATCTTAAATCAGAAATTTCGGCATGGGGAAAAAAAAAGAAGAATCATCTACAAAATTTTTATAACGTCTTCTAAAAGCTAGTAATGTCTTAGTTAACAAATGATGAATTCAGAAAAATAATTTCAGACATGTTTAACCATAAGGAGAACAGAGAGCCAAAATGCTTTTGGAAGAAGGTACTTTTGTATTGATTCAGTTTTAAAATGTTTTACCTTTTGTTTTTTTTTTCACAGCAACTACACATATAAGAAGTGTGACTATTTTTGATTTGCAATGAAGGTGATTTCCATGTGCATTAAAAGTATGCATGCCTAACAGGAGCCATAACAAAATTTACCTCATTTTGCATGGTTTCAGGAATTTCCCTACCAAAATTAACACTAATAATGAATTTAAGAACATTATTTAGATGATAAAACCACCTAAATTTTCTGTTAGCACAAGCATTTTCTCTATGAGGTTTTTCTGGCCTACAAATTACTTTATTCCCCAGACAGCATGAACCAAATCCAACTGAATGTTTTGGTGTAAACAAAATGGTAATCCTGCCCACTGAGAATCAGCTTTTCAAATATGTTAACACTTGCAGGAATCTTAATTCATTCTAGTTTTACAATGAAAGACAGACAGCACCTCCCTCTCCTGTCACACTAATTAGAGCCATGAAGAACAACCTGGGACTTGTACACAGAAAGATAGGTTGGTCTCACTACAACAGATCTTATTACCTGAGGATGTGCTCCGACTGGGTTCCCCTCGTTTCAGCTGATCAATTCGGGACTTCCTTTCAGTGATTTCTAAGCTTTTCTTCTCCCTTTCCCTGTCCCTATCCCTGTCCCTGTCCCTAGAGCTACTGTGCAGGATCCTCTTCCGTCCAGTCTGATCGTCCCCACTGCGATGTGCTGACTCATTGGAGGGGGATCTAAGCCTGCTGGATGCATGGCTCCGATTGCTACCAAGGCTGCTGCTGCGCTTCTGGTCCACAGGCTTACGGTGAGGTCCATCCTCTATAGTGACATGAGGGGCTTCCACCTTTTCTCCCCTCGTCCTGTGACTTTTTCTATGGGAATCCTCAGTGGTTCTTTCTGGAACAACAATGTCACCACGTTCAGGAACATCTTCGTCTGACCAGTCACTAAATGTTGTATCTTCTCTTTTTGTGGGGACTTCTGCCACTGCTTTCTCAGCTGGTGCTTCAACCAATTCTTCTTTAGTTACAGGAGGGGTCCTTGGGCCTTTTTTCTTTTTATGATGTGGAACAATTTCTTCATCAGAAACTTCAGAATCACCCTTGGATCTCTTCCGTTTTTTCTCCACATTTTTCCTTTTTTGACCTTTCTTAGGGGAAAAGACCTGGCTTTCCTCAGATGCTGGTTCATTAGCGTATCTTTCCACCCCACTTTCATCATCTTTCTTCTTCTTTGTGGCCTTTTTCTGTATTTTAGACTTCTTCTTGCTGTCATCATGCATTCTATCGGAAGCATCTCTTTCTTCAGATGGACGGTGTCCAAGATTTTCCTGAACCCTGGACCGGGAACCTTCTGAAGCATCTGGCTGCTCTCTTTGCTTATCTGAAGAAGAAACCCTCTCTTTAAACTCAGGTTCTTCGTAGCGCCGGGAACTTTCCTTTCTGTCTGATTTTCGCTCTTCTTCTTTCCAGCGGCTCTGCCGCTCCTCCGTGACGTGAGAGGGGCTCAGGGACCGGGATTCCTGCGGCCGCACAACCTGGCTCAGGAGTCTGTGCTTTTCATCTGCAAAATGAGAAAAAGAACGTGCCCTCATTGTGCAGGAAGGAAACATTTGTGTGAGCATTTGCTGTCGTCTGCATGCCAAAACAAGTGTCCATTAAAACATATAACCCATTACTTCAGTTAGATTTCTTAGGTTTTCCTACTGCCAGTAGCAAAAGACCTAATTTCCAATTTGGTAAACATGTATCTTAAAGAGGAGATGTGAAAGTCACTATCACCTGGCAGACATAATACATAGTGACAAAATGAAGATAACAAATAAAGATGAAGAAAAATGGTAGTGCTCATAAAAATATGGGGAACACTTACATAACTTTCCCTGTTTTTTTTTTTCTATTTAAAATTGCAAGTTATTTTCCATAGACAGAGGATAACCTGGGCCTAGCTGCAGAGAGAGCCCGCTCTCACTTACTTTTATCATCTCCACTGTTGTAAGCATCACTATCAGGAGAATGATCACGGCGACGTTTGGGTGATTGACGGGGACTTGGACTGCTTTCATTTCTGTGACGCTTCCTGCAAAAGGAACATGCACCATCAAATTTCTTCAGGATGCTTTGAGTTTATCATCAATACAATCCCTGAAGTCTAAGCACCCCATACAGAAGACATTTAAAGATGCCATGAAGTGCTCTAATTTTCTAAGTTGCCATTCCAAGTAACATCTATGCACCTAAAGGAAGCACAACACATATACTGGAGATATTTTTCACGCCTTCACTGGGAGCCTTTGGTAGTGCAAAGGGTAATAATGCATGTTCCAAAGAAATTTAATTAACAAAGTCACAAGCCCTGACTAGATAACTGCTCTTTGAATTTCTGACATCATAATGTACCACAGTTTTCTATGTTTCCATTAATGGCTGCATTATTAAAGGCAAGACAACGTAAGCATACATGAAAGGGAAAATTACATCATCTGACTCAACTTCATGAATAGTTCCATGATTCAGCACTAACAAAACTCTGGAACAACTTCACCTGCATAGTACCAATTTGGAGGGCTACAAGCATGTGCCACACAGATGCAGGGGAGACAGCTCCAGACCAAGCCTATGCATAGACAGACATTGTCTTCTTCCTTCCCTGTCTACTAACTAACAAAATTCAACAGTAAAAGTTTTGGTTTTTTTCTCTCTTTGACTGAAGTAACATTTAGATGCACTCACTTGGACTTTCTTTCCTCGTGGACATCTCTTGAGCCTCTTTCTTCTCGGATATCTTCTCTCTTATCCCTGCGGTCCTCCCTTCCTTTTTCTTTGTCATCCCAGTCTCTCTGGCGGTCTCTTTCTTTGTCTCTGTCTCGACCTCTCTCCCTTTCGCGCTCCCGCTCCCGATCTCTCTCTCGTTCTCGCTCCCTTTCTCGCTCCTCCCGCTCTCGCTCCCGCTCCTTCTCCCTCTCCCTCTCCCGTTCCCTTTCCCTGTCATGGTCTCTGTCTCGGTCGCGCTCACGGTCCCTGTCTTTGTCCCGCTCTCTGTCCCGCTCCCGTTCCCGAGCACGATCTCGTTCCAACTCTCTTTCCTTCTCCCTCTCTCTTTCGCGGTCTCTTTCTCTCTCTCGGTCCCTCTCCCTTTCCCGCTCTCTCTCCCGGGCCCTCTCATCTCTCCTGTCATCAGACCGATCCACCCTTCGCTCCTCTCTCCTCTCATCCCGCTCGAGATCATCACTCCGTCCTTGGTGTCGTACCGGTGAGCTTGCTCTCTGATCTGCAAACAGAAGCAGGTTTGATTACCAAGTGCTAAACGGATTTACACTGCTTCCACTACACTAATAAAAAAGAGCCTTTGTCTTGACAATCTAGATAGATCTTGGTTTGCATTAAATGAAAAGCAACTCCCTGCAGGAACTTGAATATTCCCTTTGAGGAGGAAAGAAGACAAAAAGCAGAACTAATTTTGAAAGAGTTTTTCAACATTTAGGAAATGGGTTTTGCTTACTTAAACAAAAGTTGTCAAAAATATTTTCAATTTTCTACCTGATTTTTCTGAATGGCTTCAAAAGACAAATGTACGCCCCACAATGAAGCTGTTACAATTGCTTTACCCAACGATTCCAAATCTGGTATAAGATCTTAAAAAGCTGGCATGCATAGGAAATGTTACGATTTCTGTACAAAGATTTTTACTTCCTAAATCTCTTAGGAGTCAAGTGCTTTAAAAGGACTCAAGCTATTTACAACACAGAGTAAAAGTTTGCACAGAATCAGAAATACTGGCCTCCCTCATCACAGAAGAGATCCTTGCACAGAAACAGACAACCAAATATCCAAGATAGGGAGAGGGAAGGATGAGACATGGGAAGCAGAGATGCCTATGAAAATGAAGCTTTAATTTCATAGATGAAATTTTCATTTGTGTTCACTGCAGAGTCTCACTTCTGGAATCTGAGTTTGTTGCTGTTCATACAGTGGATTAGAGTCAGAGGGAAAACTAAACGTAGAAAATGTCGGATCCAGAAGGACAGTGAAATCTGATTTATCCAATTATATTTACTCTCCACAGACTTATCTACATATTCTTCACTGCATTTTGGATATTTTTTGAGTATTTCTCTAAGTTTTGACTACTTCATAGCAATTTCTGCGCTCAGGTTAGTAGCATCTGAGACATAACAAATCAATAAAACTATGTTCCTACAACATACATATATCTAAAACACTATACAGAAGAGGAACAGAGGTTGGTATTTTTCGGTCCATTACTCTGAGGCTGAGTGCACTTCACTGTAAATCGAGACAATGTCCACTAGGCATGAGCAGGCAGAGTTTGGAAAGAACTAAATCAATAAAATGTGCATTTCCATCACTTTAATCAATTTTCATCTCTGAGTGAATTAACAATGATTTAGTGCTCCCCTGTTACCATGTAAAATTAAAAGCAAAGCTGAGTGACATTTCTGCCTTTTTAAAAAGGTAAACCATCAATCCACACAGTCTGTTCCATGAACAGGTTTCACATTCTTTTAATGGGGCCTACAACACTGTAATATGATTTACTGTGCACAGCAGGTATTAGCTTTTATAAAGAAGTCCTGTAACTCCTATTTGATATATCAGTTTTGGTGACAAGACATCCCCATGAAAGTCTTATGTGACTCAAATACTGCAAGTGTATTTAGACAATTAAGTGCAGATAGCCAGCACTTCTTCTTATGTGCCTTCATTTTTTTAAGTACTGTTCCACTGGTTGTTTGGAACACTCCCATATTTGCCTTATTTGAATAAAGACAGCTCAAATTTGCAAGCTTGCATTTTAAAATCATACTCCTTGCATATCACAGAACTGAAATCTATCTCATTTTTTCTCAAAATCACAGATATTAAAACTGTAGTCTAATTAGGGATACCGTCTTGAATTGTAATTCTGAGGATTTACTATTACAAAAAGTGAGCTAAGTTTTTAAGGAAGAACACAACAAATTTTGAATTCATGCTCTATATTTTTCCCTGCAAAGGGAAACAACCCATTCACAGCAACTTCCCTCCTAGAAATTTATTTTGTTGTGACTACATGCTTTAATTTCCAAGGTTTTGCTGCTTGTTTCAGGTTTTTTTTTTGTTGTTGTTTTTGAGGGTGGATGTTCATTGTTTTACTTAATTTAATAAATTAGGAACTTGCTAGGATATGAAGGGCACAAATATTATATATACATATATGCAGGATTTATTTGGACTGGGGAGGTGAAAGAGATGAAAGGTAGACTGTAAAAGCCAATCCCCAGGACACATTCAGTCTTCACTATTTTTCAGCTGACACAAAAAAAAAGAAGCCTGGAGTTTAGGTCTGTGGAAATCCTGCCTTGAAGATGAGAGAGAATCTGAAGCAGAGCCTTTCACAAGAACAAGCAACAACAGATCTGTTTCAATAGGCTTAAAAGTATCTTTTGAAGTGGCATACAAAATATCTCTTTGAAAACCTGAAATTACACAGTAGCTAGAATGTATCTGTCACCTGTAAATCAAAACTCAAGGGGAAAAAAAAAACCAAACAACACTGTAATTTTATGTTTTGTCTTCACAGCTCCGCTTCTAATTTTGAGGCTATTTTCATTTCCCTGACTCCCCCTGTTCTCTTAGTTGGTGAGCAATACAAATATATTCCAGAATGTAAGCTGGTACTAAGTTCCTTCCAGCCAACACAGCAGACTTTCTGATAAAGAAGTTTGAAATCTTGCATGCTGTGTCAAAATAAGTCTTGCATGCTGTTTTCATGATCACTGATATCTGTATCAATGTTTACTAGTTAATTATTATTGACAACAGCAAAGCACTCATCACTATTAAACTCTCCAGACAATCAATGTTTTAATTAGGCCAAAATTTAAACTGACACTTACTTTAGTAGCAAGTAGTTCATAACTGTCAGTCTAGTTTAGGCCTTCCCCAAAACATACTCAAGCAATTTACAGTACAAAAGCATAATGTTTCTATACAGACAAATAGAACCAGTATTGAAACCTAATCACAACCCTAAGCTTACATGGATTCCAAGCTTAACATGCTTATGTACCGTGAAGTGGAGGAGGAGGAGACAAAAACATTTTACAACAAAGTTGTACAATGAAATCCCTTGAAGCTTAGTTTTGTTTAAATACCAGCTGGATGACTAAATAAAGAAGATACCAGTATCTAGCCACAGGGCTGGAAAAAGGTGACATAGCACTTGTGCGTACAATGTCAATAAATGATCTTACAAGAGAAGTTATCTTTTATCCAGGATAGGAGTAGTGGCGTTGTGTGGTGTCAGATAAGCTATTTGTGAATCAGTGTGGGGGCCAACAAGGTAGAAGAAGGAGGGAAACACACACATTCTTACATGTTCATTTGACTACAGATGTATGAGTAAGAACAGACATGAAAATACCTCTTTCTCTGTTGTCACGCCTATCCCGTTCCCCATGTCTTCTTTCAAAGGAGGAATCCCTTGCTTGATCCCGACTGTCATAGCGATCCCGATCAGCGTAGCTACTCCTTGATTCCCAGCTGTCGTGGTAGTTTCCACTACTGCTGTGACCATCAGCCTGGGAACCTCGAGTCCCCCGACTGCCTAACGGAGATGTAGCGACACAAAACAAAACATGAGCTTCCATACATAAGGAAATCCACTGATATGTTATAACAAGTGATATACTAACATTCATAGTTGAATTAGCTGTTCATGGATTTAAGATTTTAACATCAAACTCTACTTAACCAGCAACTCAAATTTCATACATTTTAAATGTAAAGTTATTATTTGCAAACTGCAAAATCAAGACTTTCTAAATCCTCATCCCCATGTCACAGTACAAGGTCTCCCAGACTAGAAACATCAGCCCAAAAGCCAGTTCACAGTTGTTCTGAGTAGGCTGTCAGCTAACAGACAGTACAGCAAGAACGGCCAGAGAAATCATTCTCCCTGTAAAAACTGTGTGCAATTTCCCTAATGAAAATGTCACAACAAGCCTTGAAAAAGCAAAATAAATTTCAGCTTATTAAAATTTGTTGTTATTTATCATTATTATTAATGCATCAGACTTCAGAAAGCATTTCAAAGATTGAAGTCACACTTTTTGGAAACTGGATGGGGCAGCGTGGTGAGGCAGGGAGAGGTGGGTGGTTATGAAAGTTGGTTTTCAGGCACCTAAGATGTGCAGTCATTTTTGAAAGAGCCTAAGAAACCTTCTGCGCAGTGCTTTGAGACACACTACCACCTATGAATTTTCCACTACACATCAGCCTCTTACTGAGTTTGTAGTGAATGGGAAAACCTAGGGTGGCAGAAACATTAAAGAGAGTGATGTAAGGGTTAGGCTTTGTTTTAAAATGGGGTGGCAGAATACCAATGTTATGCCACTTTAATGAATTTCTTCGCACAGAAGTGCTATAAATTTCAACAACAGTTTTAATTTAATGACAACAAAACTGAACACAGCTTTAAAAGCATGAACTATTTGGCACTACTTGCACATCAAATATCAAACAAGGCAGTATGAATGCAAATGTTCCATCTTCAATGACAGGGACATGTGAATTTTTAAAATTACGCAATACCTTTGTCAGATAATTCTGGACCTCTGCCTCGACTTCTGCCAGTTCTATCACTTCTGCTCTCATTTCTGGAGTCACTTCTGGAGTCATTCCTTGTTTCAGCACGAGAGCTCTCCTCTCTGCCATGGGACCTTCCATAGCTGCGCAAGTCATCTTGATACTGGTCATCCTTTTTATGGGCATCGCGACTCTCTCTGTCTCTGTAGTCGTGGGAGTCTCGTGTGGAGCGCGAGTCTCTCTGGTCACGACTGTCTTTGGTATCCCGGCTATAATCCCGGGCGTCTCTGGAGTCTCGAGTATCTCTGGAGTCCCGTGGCTCCCGCCGATCTCTGGTGTCTCTTGTGTCTCTCCGATCTCTTCCATCGCGAGACTCTCTGTCATCCCTGTGGTCCCTGGAGGTACTCTGCTCTTGGTCATAATCACGATCATCTCTTGTTTCTCTTTCTTTTTCTCTTTTCCCTCTTGTTTCTGAAAAACGTCCAAAAGAATGCTATATACCTGACTTAATCAGAGCAAGCAAACACTTAGCACACATATAAGACTAAAATAACATACTCAAAATACACTTAGCAAATCAAAATTAATACATAAGTAGGACAAAATCATGCTAGGTTATCTAGCTATACATTTAGTAAGTTTTAAAGATTTTACTCTGAATATAAATCTCTACACATTTACCTGCTCAAAACACAGTAAATATAATAAAAAGAAATGTCAAACATACTAAAGAGCAAGTGCACTTCAATAATTTTAAGGTAGGGTCATTACTCCTCCAATCACAGATTCCTCTTAATTTCTACACACATACAGAGACACTTCCAAAACATCTGTGGTATACTTAGACCACTTGTAAGACCTCAATGCCCTGCTAAAATATGTTGGTTTAAGTTTGGGAGTCTGATTTGTTTTGGGGTTTCTCTATTATGTATTTATAATATTACTGCTACAGGAAGGTAAGTTTACAGCCAGTCTAAAATAGAGCTGACAATGTATTCTTTGTAATTTGTCTCTTGAGGCAAACGGCATGTTTGCTCATCACATATTGCCCAAACAGAAGGAAGGTTTCTTGGCACACACTTCACTTGATGTCAATTACAAAGACAACAGACAGCAATCAGTGGGGACTGGATTTGGGCATATCACAGCAAAGAGTAATAGTTACTTAGTTACTGGCATGAAAAGCACTTTCCTACTGACACCATCATTGCATTACACAAGGAACACCTACACAGATTATCCACAAGCACCTTTACAATCAGCTAAGCCTATATAAGCGGTTCTGTCAGGGGTACTCTAATACACAGTACCTGCAAACAGCCCCACCAGCACAGGCAGAGTAAACACAACCAGGGTTTTCTTCACCCCCTAGCCCCTGGGATGGGTGCACACAATGCTACAATTTGAAAATCAAGTTTCAAAATGCAATTTGCAAACAAATAAAAACGCCTGTGAAGTGCTGTTTTCATTCATACCGTCCCGCCTTTCGTGGCGCCTGTCATGCGACTGCGAAGTCCGATCACGATCATGTCTTCCCTTGTCTCTTCCAGGAGATCGGTGTCTCGAAGGACTTCGCTTCCTCTGAGGTGGAGAGGAAGAGTGTGGGGGATAGGGGGAAGATGACCGCCTTGCAGGCGGGGAAGCTGTCCTTTGATAGGAAGGAGAAGGAGTTCTTTTGCGGTGTGTGGAAGGAGAATGTCTTTGAACAGAGGAGCCTGACTGTGAGGATGAGGAGTGATGTCTGGAGGATATGGGAGAATGATGCTGACCTGATGGAGAAGCAGATCTGCAAGGAAAAGTTAGAACAGGAACGTGTGTAGTAATTTGACTTGAAAGGTTCTTAACATACCACACAAAAAAGCAATTAAAATAACTTTTGTACTCTCTATCCTCTGATTGCTAAAAATATGGGCTGTTTCTACAAAGCATCAAGGCCTCCAGGGTGCCAAATATATGTTTTCAAAATACTCTTATCTTTAAATGATTATTACTTATTTAATGCCCAGGAAAAACTTGTCCAATCAAAATTGTATTACGTAGCTACCAGAATGCAGGAGAAGGGAAGGAGGAGTCAGAAAAAAAATCATTATCATCTTTCCTATCCCCAAACAAGAACTATTGTTTTCTTCAATATAAAATTTGTTCTAGAGTTCATAATAAAATTACACAGATAACTTTGATGAGATGTAACTAAGATTCTTTTTTTTTACAAGGACACTGAATTTTTTTACAAAGCAACAGTGTCTCCTTCTTATACATTTCTAACACCTTTTATTGTAAGGATTGATCTTTAAGCAATTCTTAGATCCAGAAAAATCATATGCATACCTACTTTAAATGTTAGCAAACGAGAATGTTTACACAAATATGGAAAACTCACATCTGATAGAGTAAGAAAATGTATACAAAATATTTCTGATCTTCAAAATTCTGTCACCTGAAACTAAAGAATTTATAGAACAGTAAGAAATTTCCTCACAATATGACTAACATGGACAAAAACACACTTCAAGTCTTTAGGCTCATTAGTGGGGTATTTTCCCCTTTATCAGCATCAAAGTAACTTGCAAGTATCTTTTCTCATAAAATATATACTGTCCTTCACTCCCAACCTCTTTTCTACTTCACACAACTCCAGAGATGACAAGGAGAAGAGTGGGAGTTAAAAAGCCACACTTGGACAACCTATCTTCAAAAATCTCACTGTTCCTGACGTAACAAGTAGCCTGCATGCCTCTAAGTTGACAATTCATAGAAAAATGAAACAGATCACCTGGAGTTAGTAATAAAATTTCCAAAGCAGTCAATGTAAAATTCTGTCAGGGCTAGATGTGACTGACAGAATCCAAAAGACTTTCATGACTTACTGTCTTTAAACTAAGACTACATTTATTTTTTCCTCTGAAATGATTAATTTGAAACACAGGGTTATCAAAATTGGCTTGCATGGAAGGCTTTCAATGGTATGGAGACAAAATACTTCAAATACCCTTTATTGCTTCTAGCAGAAGGCCCATTTATCTTCCCTACTTAACATTCCCTTGCACAACCCTTGATAAAAGCAGACAACAATGAACAAAATGCTGGATGTCATGCTTTAACCCCAGCCAGCAACTGAGTACCACACAGCTGCTCGCTCACTCCCCCACCCACCCCCAGCATGGTGGGGAGGAGAATGGGAAAAAGTAAAGCCTGTGGGTTGAGATAAGAACAGTTTATAAACTGAAATGAATTAAAATATAATAATGATGGTAACAATAACAACAATGAAAGGGACATAACAAGAGAGACAAAAAGAAGAAAACCAAGAGAAATGGTGATGCACAACATATTTGCTCACCTCAACTGATGCCCAGCCCATCCCTGAGCAGCAACTGGATGCACCTGGCCAACTCCCCCAGCTTATACACTGAATATGATGTTCTATGGTATGGAATATCTTTTTGGCTTGTTCAGGTCAGCTGTCCTGGCCATGCTCCCTCCTATCATTTTACGCACCTGCTCACTGGCAGGGTGTGGGAAACTGTGGTAAACATTACTTAGCAATAACGAAAACATCTCTGTGCTATCAGTATTATTTTCATGCTAAATCCAAAACACAGCCCTGCAGTAGCAACTAGGAAGAAAATTAATTCTATTCCAGCTGAATCCTGGACACTGGAGTAAGATGAAAAACTGGGAAAAGATTTTAGAAGAGGTATTTTGCAGACTCTGTACTACTGCTCCAGGAGAAACTCCAATGAAGAACACAATATAGCAAAAATGTCCATCAGTTACATCTACCATAAAACAATCCAATGCTGTTCCAGCTGAACTGAGTCACCACAAAAGCCAAACAGTTGGCTTACAACTCTCTGAATTGCTGAATGAGTGGGTTTTATTTTGCTTATTTTATCAGCATGCAGAAATATGTATAACATCTGGAGCTTCTCCAACCCTTCAACAGAGGTGCAGAAAAAAAGAATGCCTTGCTTTTTGTTACACAAACATAGGACTACAGTAGCATTTAGCACTGTCACTCTAAGCCTGAGCTCACGCTCTTTTAGGCCAAAATAAAGGAGTCTACTCCACTTTTAATGGATAGAAAAACATTTTTTTCAAGAACTAATAGATACCATACCTCCCCTAAAACTTCTCCTGCAAGAAACTTTGTAAAACATTATTTAGTGAATTGTGCCTGCTTCTCAAGAAAGATGTGCAGAACCAGGACCTATGTATCACTTTACCCATTCTAGAACAGAAAAGCTCTGCCCATTTCCCAAGTCAAAGGTAAAAGATTTTTTTAAGTTCCACTTTTTAAAAAGGGGAAATTTAGGGAAGAAGAAAGTTCCCAAAGGCTCACAGACAGACTGTATCTCATATTAAACTTCTGAAGTTCTATCTGAAGGCAAAACATTTGAGAGGAACTGGTAAACGGAAACTTTCACCATGACTTGCGTTCTAGATGTGACAGATAGCCTCAATGTAGTAACTTGGCAAAACAAAAAAGTCTCAGAGCTCAAGTGTTTGAGGCACAAACATATTCACAACAGATACATAAACAAATAGTCAAACCAAGAGAGGAAGTTTCCAAACAAGAACTATTAAAGGAAATAAATTCCACAGAATTGACACCCACCTGCGAGAGGGTGAGAAGTTATGTTTGTGAGTGGTTGACTTGGCTGGAGCTCGGGAAGTTTGCCTTCGCCTTGCAGCAGGAGGTGAGTACTCCCTGGAAGGGGAAGAATTACTGCCAGAGTGATCTGCAGGACTAGGAGAACGTTTCTGTCTCCGGGAGCTTTCAGATGGATCCCTGGGACACATAAACAGCAGCTTGTTTAACAGGGCTGAAATGGCATTAGCACATTTCTAAGAAACTACAAACACCTCCAAGACAGAACCTGTGATTACCACATGAAGTGCTGTACTATACAATAATTTGTTCCACCTGTGATTTTACATATGAAATTACCTTAAACTAGCAAAACTCAAGAAGGCAAGATATGCACTAAATTTCTTGCTACACTGGACTGTAAAATCTAAAACATCGTAAAACCAATTTTAACTAACATTTCATGTGGTGGTAAAACAGAATTTTTACCAGTGGAGAAATACTTTGCTACCTTATTAAAAAAGTTCTGTAATATCAGAATTTATTTAAGCAGCTTCAAGCTCAGAAACATTTTTAAAGGCTAATCTCAGTAGCAAGTGAATGAAAGTAAACCCTCAAAACTTTCAACTATTTCACTGACTGTACCTCATGGAGATTTGACATTACAACTTCATTTTCATTATGTAGGGAAAAAAACCTCAAAAATCCAGCAGTGAAATATAAGGCTGTAGTCACCACAACAGTACCTCGTAATAGTACAATGACAAGACAAGTACTGTCTTGATCCTTTCAGCACTACCTAGAATATTCTTTTCTACTGCTTGTGACTTCCTTCCAGTAATGAAGTGTGCAATCATGAGGGAAATAAAATACTTTCAAGTAAGTATGGTGGAACTTATTTAATCAATTAAAAATACATAATTCATTGCTCTTCCAATCCTTAAGTCTGCTATGCCAGTTATAAAGTAAGACTTAAGAACTTGTACCCTATCTTAATCAAGAAGATATAGGACATAAAAATGAAGATCACGTATCTTTCAGCTTAAGTGGACAAGTATGCTCCAGGAAATAATGGAATACTCACAGTAGTCCACCATTTCTTTTAATACAAATTAGTCCTCTAAAATTTCAGAAAAGCATGCGATCACACCAGTGAATGGCTTCAATAAAGATTTTGGCAAACAACCTGTTCCACTGGTGAAGATCCAAATTCTTGAGAAGTAATGAATCCTTCAAAGGGGCATTTTACAAACTTACTAAGTTATGCAATTAAAACCTACCAATCTATCAACCCATCCATATAACACACTGAAAATACTTCATAGAGTACTGAAAGGTTGTTGGCAAAGTAGGTAATATCGTCCTTATTATTCAATGTTCTATAAAGGTAACCTTAAAAGCAAGGTTACAGTTAAAAGCTAATAATAAAACATAACTTACCTCTGCTTCTCCTTTTTTTCCTTGTGCCTTTCAAAGTCACGCCCTCTCTCTTTCACCTCCCTTGCCTTTTCTTCTGAGCGTTCTTTTGCTTTATGCTTTTCTTTGTGTTTTTTCCCCAGTGGAGTTTCCTCTTGTACTGGAGGAGGAGGGCTAGGGGTACGAGGACCTTTCTTTTTACTCTGGTTACTTTTAGAACTCCTAGAGAAAAATTAACAGGGTGGGGACAATATAAAAATGAACAGTTGACAACCATTTCAAACAATAATTTCTCAGACGATGATAGGAAAGTTATAACAGGCCTTGAAGCTTTTAGGACAGGATTTACCAAGTCCCTTAGCAAGCACCATTCAATAGCAGAACTTGACAGAAAGGTGAATAGAGATGGTAAAAATTTATGTTGAGCTCTTAGATTTATGTCTTTCTTTTCTGAAGGAAGTGAACAAAAGTGGGAATTGCCCTTGTTCAGACAGAACCAGTTCTCAAAGATAAAATACCCCCACACGAACTGCGTACATCAGAAGACAAAAACCATACAGTACCTCATCTGTTTAGATTTCCAATTCTATAATGCAATACCCTAACCATACACATAAAATTACTTGAACTACTCATGTTTTCAATTTAATGTTAACTACCCGACAGGATGAAGCATCTAGACATTCCTGAACATGCATCTCCCAATAACAAATAGTATGTATTTCCCACATAATTCACCGCTAAGATAAATCCTATCAATTAGGCATCACTCCATATGTCAGTAGCATACCAGCACATGCTATACCATTCCTGTAGCAGAAACAATGTCATTCTGCTCCTATTTTAAAGGGGATTTTAACAAATACGTTAATTAGGGATTTTAGCAAACAAAGATGTGTCCGGTTACACTCAGTCATTTCTTTCCTATTTAAACGCAACAATTCAAAATGTTTTGGGGCCAGCAAGAACTCTGAGGGAGGTTTTCCAGATTGACTTTGGTGGTACAGCACCCAGTTAAAATCTCATGATTTTTATATATTTTATCCTTAATTCTTCCCCCACCCCCCATTATCCCTTGCTTCTTATCCTCTCCTGAATTCTGAGAAATTCCCTGCATTGAAAGTCACACATTATATCTTGAACAGTAATATGCAATACCAACAGAATGTGCAGTTGGTCAAATTTTAAACACTTCCGTTTAGAGATGCTGCTTCACAGGCTGCAGCATTTTGAACAAAAATATTTTCCATTTTTCTATGGTTTATATTTTCTCATCACCTCACAAGGATTCTAGAGATTCAAAGACAAAAGATCTGTGTGTAAACCATGAAAATAATCAACTGACAACTACATCCATTTAACAATTTTCTGCATATGATTCACAATGCACAATTTAGAGCTCTTCTCCTAAATTTATATAATCAAGGGCAATGAAAGGAAGGCAAATGGAAAACATTATTTATGAAAATAACAGTAATAAATGTGTGGTTCTCTGTTCTCACTCTCTGGCAAGATGCATCTATATACAGACCTTTGCTGCTCCAAAAGTGGTGAAGAGACAGTAGATGCTTTCTTGTCTTTCTTACTAGCTGAAGATGATGATTTGGGACTGGATCTTCGTTTTGGAGATTTGCTAGACTTTCGTGGTGATGGTGATGGTGATAATTTAGATCTAACCACCTCTGGAGAAATCTTAAGGGAAAGAATATAATTATACAATAAGATAATGATGCTCAAATGCACAGCTGTATGCTGATGTGTGTCAAATATGTACATTCAGCAAGTGAGAGAGAATGACAACCATGTACATCTCTACTTCAACCTCTTCACATTGTTTGCAAAGAGCACCATAACAGGAAGACAACAGAAAAAGTGTGGAGGAAGAGAAGGTGATGCACTCTGTAATCTGTTACAAAAATTGTAACCTAAAGTTTAAAATCAGTATGCTCACACTAACACATTTGTCTGAAAAAAAAAAGACATTTTTAGAGATTTTTTTTTTATCTTCCCAAAAAATTTAGTTTCTAACACCTATAGCTTTGTCTCTGTCACTCTACTCTGTTACTACAAGGCAACCTGGAAAATGAGATTGGAAAATGCCTTGTGTTTTCTTTCACATATCTTCTCTGTTACAGATCCTACCAGTTTTGTATCACTAGAACACATTAAATCCTACTCATTCAATCATTCAATAGCTGACTTCACAATGGAGAAAACTTGATTATTGTGCTGGATGACTGATCAGATACTTCTAGTATTCAAGTCACATACTAATTATATAGGTGCCAGTTATTTACTATTATGTAACACAATACGTTTCTGTGCATTTGTAGCTCAAAAACTGTCTTCTGGGAAACAATTAGAAGCCTATGAAGTAGCTGATGACTTGGTTTTTTTAATTTCACATTTACATAATACAAACCTCTTTTTTAATTACTATTTCCTCTCGTTTCTCCATGTTTTCCTGTTCCAATTTCATGAGTTCTCTCTGAATCTTTTGGCGCTTCATTTCCAAAGACAGCTCATGATCATAATCATAATTAACATCTCCATTATCAGAGTCTTTATTTGAAGGAAAAAAAAAAAAGTAAATAGATTAGTAGACAATTTCTTATGAAAAATAAAACAGTAACATACAGCATACTAGATGCCGACCATAAATATTTCCATGACTTTTAAGCACTGCATGAATAGACTAAGGAATGCATGCCAAATTTCTTCTTCAATTATCTGTGTAACCCTGAAGTAATTCCAGGTAGTTCCATGCAACCTGAAGTTCAACCTTTAAACTTCATTAAAAAGAATACCTTAATTCTTTCATGGACATTCATCCACGATAGCAAGGAAAACACAGTAAACTACTTATTTGTACTTAAATAACAAAAAAAAATACCCCAAACTGTGTGTCTTCACAAGGAGTGAAAATATACAGAGCACTGTTTAAGTGGGGAACTCACATGAAACAGATTCATATAGTAATGCACAGGGTTTATTTAATACAGTGTCTTACAAATCAACTGATACACTTAATTACATGTAAACATTGATTTTAAAATAATGGAAGAGTTCTGTAGGAACCGTTTCATTAGATAAATACATACTTCAAGAGTTTATATCTGGTTTTACAACAATTTTACTGTTTGCCTTTCACATTAGGAAAAAATTGCTATTTCTCTCACCTTTTCATTAAGTCATGGACAGTTAATATCTTAAGCTTCCAACCTGGCAACTGTAATCTTACTGAAAACTGAATTTACTGACTTTGTTTATATTAATTTTGTTTTAAGTCTAATCCTAAAAAAGCATTTTGGGAAAATATCTGTCAGAGAAAAGATGACTTCATTAATAAGTTACTAGCTTTCACTCCCTCCCTACATACTACAGGTTTGGCAATAACTTAACTCAGTTTACAAGCTGCCTTCATGTGTCATGAATGCAAAGGGAACAGTTCAAGGGTAAAGGTGCAGTTCCTAACAGCATAGGTTCTTTCCCAGTCTATCCATCTGCCTATAGCACTCATTGTAGAAATTAACAGACAGTAATTACCTGTCATCCATATACTGACAATTGACACTATTTTGAAAAAAAAAGCTGAATTCTCAAGATGAAAGTCTCAGTGTCTAAGACTTAAGACATTCATACCATATATTTATACAGACCTTGTGGTTTCTATGTTCCAAATTTTTCTGAGTCAGGTTTTATTTCCATGTATACATATTATAGATAATTTTTTCTTAAAAGTGTGTTTAAAAAAAAAAAAGTCTACAAAGGAGTGAATATATATAATGGCTACTTTTCCATTCCACAATACATTCCATCTATCGTGCTTAAGACACAGCAAAACAGGACCTATAACACTTTTAGCATACAGTACTGAAAAGCTCCCTATTTATTAACATTTCAAGGAGCTCCATCCTACAACTTGAAGTGAACTTCACTGCAAACATGTTCACTACATCTGAATTCCCGCACATGGCCACTTTTTTCTTGCAACATTGTAACTACTTCTGAAACACAGACGCTTAGAAAGCTACAGAAACACCACAGTTCAGTAGAAGCTCCTGTAACATCACTATCAGATGAACGTGGAGTCTAAGAAAAGTGAAGCTTCGGAGAGAAGAAAACTGCCCATAGCAACAATGAAGCCACTTAGTAAGTGCTAAAAAAACCCTCCAAATCCAAAATCTACCATCCACCAACTCATACAAAAGAGACTACAGAAGGTAAAGCAAGACACTTAGCATTCTTCAGGTATTTTTAGAACATAAATATTTCACCAGTGTCCACCTTCAACTGTTGTTACACTCATTCTAATGGAGATCACATAAATGACAGGTTACACCATTACAAATAATTATGCAACAAAAATGGCTGATTTTTGAATTCAAAGGTGTTACACTTTATCCTCTGACAAGTTCCAAAATTACTTCAGATGCAACTTTGATGTATCTAATGACCTTAATGTGAAAGATTTGCCATGGAGTAGACTATACCTAAATTCCTTGTTACCTGGGTAAAGAGAGGGGAAACAAAAAAAAAGGCCTCTATTTCTAAAGCTTGTTGGTTTAACCACTGTAGCAGTCCAACTCAGGTAACTTGCTAGTTCTCCTCCAAAAAAAAAAAGAACAAAACTTAATGGCTACTGCATGAAAGTGTTCTTAGAAACCAAATTTTGAAGCATTCCACTTGACACACAACCCAGAAATCTCAGTTCTTTGAGGCAGCAGGGAACTGTCCGTTCAACAGCTTATACATACCTTCTCTATTTGTTTCCCAATCCCCATTTTCCTCTTCGCTTTCTGGTGTTCGCTCCTTTGTAATTTTGATATCCTCCTTTTCTCTATGTCTTCCTCGTGAAGACTCTTTCTATAAAGGGAAAAATGCTGCATTAGAGTAAACAACTTTATTTTAAAAGAAGCCTGAAGAAGCAGGTGTATTTTACATGGTATTTTGGCTGAGGTTTTTTCATAGCACAAAAAGCATTTCCCCCTTTAGCCTGTTGAACAAATACGTTCCTAAACAAGCAGAGACTCCACAGGCTAAATGCTTTAATGCAATTTCATATAATCATATATGCAAATAGCAGATGAGGAAAAGAGAAGAAAGGATTCATAAAATTAGAAGGCTTAAAGGCAGGGCAAGAGTCAAGCACACATCAGAGAATAAAGTTTAAAATAGGCACTGAAAGAAGAGATTAAGTTCTAAAGACCAGAAGTTTAATGAACATTTAAAGAGTACAATTTTAACAGCTTGAGCAAGAATTCTCAGCTGTAAATAGGAATATTTATATGCAAGGCAGATGAGCCTCAGAAGCAGAACCATTTAACTCTTCAGAGGATAAAGTATGCGAAGGGGGAGGAGATAATAAAATAAATAAACCCAGAGATCCTTGGCTGGCCGAAGGGGAAAAATTCTAAAGCAACACAATTGAATCAAGTTCCATTGATTGCTTTGTGTTTGACTTTCACTGTCTCCAAGACAAGTCTAACTAACGCAGTAGTACCCATTTCCCATGTGGCAGATGGTCCTGTGAACACCTAAGAAAGCCAGAGACTACCCTTACAGGAAAAAAGATAATTTCAAGTCAGCTGATGCTGTGCTGCTCTTGTGCCCCTGCTAAATGCCAATATAAAGCTACCTAGTTGCACCTCTGCATCTGCTGAAGCAGCATCCTCCAAATGATCTACCTGGGCTCAAGTGGAATACAGGACAAAATTTCTGCATTTCTAGCAAAAGAAGAAAATTCAAGCTTAGAAGTATCTCAGGTTAATTTATTAAATAGGAAACCAGAGCAGCAAAGTCTGTCCCGTAGTCCTGCTTTTCTCATCTCACATAGTACCCTGTTTTTCTGGGGATTTGCTCATGT